>JAEOAD010000003.1:44312500-44532500 GCA_036365145.1 Orientallactaga sibirica
ACTCAGAGCACTGTCCATCAATTCTTACTCTTCCACATTTCCAGTTTTGAAAAAGGGAAATTTGCTTATGGCTGTTGTCTTTAAAACACATTACTTTATTTTCTAATAATAACATCATTTCCAAAGCATGGCAAATGATTTTTAAATTTATCATTTCCAAAAATAATACAACTTTTAACAGAAGTAGCTATAAAAGATTGATGATGAAATATTATACAACCTGTATTTGAGAGACAAAAGCTATAATTGTGTCTTCATATACGTAGCCCTTATACAGAAAAGGTTTGGTTGTATCTTTCAAAATGTACTGCCAAAAAACAAAAATCATCCACTCATATAAAAATAAATAACTCAGATAATTTTAACACCTGAAGCTTATTCAAGGAATGCTTCCTTCCTTCATATAGAAGTCTAACTATTTTTCTCTTTTCTGTGAGGTTAGTCATATCTCAATGTCACTGAAGTGTTATTCACTATGCATTATAATTTTTGTGTAATATACTTCAGAAAAATGAATCTCAATGATTAAATAGGGATAAAATCTTGAAACAATATTTAAAGAAGATTATCTTCCTGATATCATAGCTTATTTTGAGTTTTTAAAGATATTTCAAAAATAAAGTGTTTCTTTTATGATGCTTAGTTAGAGACTATCTTGTGAAAATATATGCAAATTGTGCATGTGTATTACTTACCCTCAAATTAAGTAAGATAGAATTTCTTATGACAATTCCATTATGAAGCTGTTTACCTTTGTAACCTTACCTTTAAGTTAACAATCTCTTCCCAGTTTATATTTTCCTATTATCCTGTAGTCTGACTCTTAACTTACCCTAGTCTCAAATCAATGACCTAACATATACATTCAAAAAGTGATTCCTACCAAGTTGTGCAAAAGAGAGAGAGAGAGAGAGAGAGAGAGAGAGAGAGAGAGAGAGAGAACTTGGACCATGCAAGTATAAGTAACTGGGATTTTTGTAACATAATGAGAAGAGACTATGCAAAAGCCTTGCAGAAAGATGAACAATTATGTGAAAATATCACTTTGTCATTAGAGTCTTTTTTCTGCTTTCTTATCCTTCTTGCCTGTTCCATTCCCATGAAGTCAACGGTATATTTGTCATAGATGACCTGAAGTGTCTTTGCACATGATTAGGGCACAGTCTGAGAGAAACCTTGTCAGAGGCCACCTAACAAATGTTTGTAGTTCACATTCCTCATGAGTTATACTGACTAAATCTGTGTTCTCTACTGCCTGGGAGGAGTGGCTGGTTAAACCTTGAGTACTGTAATAGAAACTGCCATCCCACTGCTTGTAATGCACTTGGAGTAAAAGTTTCAAAATGACTTTAGGCTCTCACACAATGACAGATGCTTTAAAAATTACAGATGTTTGGGCTGGAGAAATGGCTTAGTGGTCAAGGCATTTGCCTGCGATGCCAAAGGATCCCGGTTTGATTCTCCAGGACCCACGTAAGCCAGATGCACAAAGGGCACATGTATCTGGAGTTCGTTTGCAGTGGTTAGAGGCCCTGGCATGCCAATTCTCTGTCTGCCTTTCTCCTCTCTCTCTCTCTCTCTCTCTGTCTGTCTGTCTTGTGGCAAATAAATAAATATTTTATTTTAAAATTACAGATGTCAGAGTTCAAAGGAACTTGAGGAACATTGTTAAGACCTTTCTCACATCACTGAAATACAGAGGAACAATCAGGAAGACCTAAAGGAAACACTTCTGTGACCGTAAAGCAATAATATACACTGTTCTGTATACTGAGAAATTCTACATAGAGTGGAAATTATAATTTTAAGAGAGAAGAAATAAATTTAATTTATCTGTGTGTGAAGTTGTAGGAAATGTGTTAGATAAGGATGCATAGAACAGGTTTTGTCCAATTATTTCCACATCCTATCTGGAAGCTACACCTAGCAGTAAGTAAATCACCCCATTATCCTCCCCTTTGGGCATCTTTGGTACATTGTGACTTCTGTTTACTTGGAGCATGTTGGAGAGAGCTATCTAAAACTAAAGCTGTATAAGAAATTAAGAAAATGAAGACAGAAAATATAAAAGAAAAAAATTAAATCTATATCATTTTAATTAATACACTATTTTTCATGAAAACAAAGGAGTATTATTCCCAGAACTAAACATGTCTGCTTTTCAAAACTACTTCAAATAATAACAGTGATACTATTCACAGCTTCTGTTGGTTTCTTAGGGGATGCAGATTTAATCTTCACAGTGACTTTATGAAGAATATTATAGAAACTCTCAACCCAACAGGAGGAGGAACTGCAGTTTAATGCCTTGTCCACATGTTAGGGCTTGAGAATGGGGGTGCTTGCTATAGGAGGGTAGAGCCTGTGCTCATGTCACTAAGTTATATGTATGTGTCCTTGGCCCTCCTAGAAATGAGATCTGATAGAAGGTATGTTATAAACAGGGGCTTGATCCAGCTGTTCACTCCCTCAAAGCCTCAGTATTACGTTCTCTTTTTTATATTTTATTTTTATTTATTTGAGAGAGAGAGAATGGCCACACAAGGGCCTCTAGCCATGGCAAACAAAATCCAGATGCATGAGCCACCATGTGCATCTGGCTTACAAGGATCTTTTGAGTTTCCAGGCAAGTGCTTTAACTGCTAAGCCATCTCTCCAGCCCCAGGATTACTTTCTATAAGGAGAAAAATAGTCCTCACATTCATGAGAATCTCATAATACTGGAATGTAGAAACCTTTAGATTTTAGTTACTTCCCAAATAGCCTAAAATGGCAATGTGAGAAACTATACAATGAGTTCTAATTTAAGGATTTATATTTGGTTTATAAAAGTTCAATTACTGATAGCACTAAGATATGTATTGGCTATATGGGTAATTAGAACAGTACTTCACTATAGTGAAAACTGAAGGAAAAAAAATCCTAGTCTGAGGATGCATGCCTAAGGTCCCAGGACTCTGGAGGCTGAGACAGGCAGATCATGGTAAATTTGAGGTCAGACTGGGCTATATAATAAGTTTGAGGCAAGCCTGGGCTACAGAGCAAGACGCCCACCTCTCTCTCTGTAAATAGATAGATAGATAGATAGATAGATAGATAGATAGATAGATAGATCCATATATATATATATAAAGATAGATAGATATAGATAGATAGATAGATAGATAGATAGATAGATAGATAGATAGATGATAGATAGATAGATAGATAGATAGATAGATAGATAGATAGATTTCCAGATAGCCACAATATGTAATCTAAGCAAAAACAACAGATAGTCTGTTGATAATGTCCCACAGAATATACAAATCCAAAATAAATCTTCATGCAATATTTCTTTTCCATTATCTTCCCAAAGCTCTTATGATCATCATTTTCTATAAAGACTAAATCTTCAACAATGATCTTTAGCTTAGGTCTCCTCAGCCCATGTGAAGAAGCAGTATATAAAGTGATTTTAGTTAACATTAGACTCCTTGGGCTCTAGGTTTGAGCCGAGTCTCTGGAACTTGCAGACTTTTAAATGTTGCTGGTATTTATCTCTTCAATATTTCATTTTCCTTTTATAACATGGACATCAGGATAACTACATAATAAAACTTAAAATTAAGGTAATAAAATATGTAAAGCCCGTAGACTAGAACATGGAGCAGAGTAAATGCCAGTAAAAATAGTTATTTTATTACAATGAATCTACAAATTATATTAAAGATGATAATTTCTTACCACTGCTACTTTTACTTTCATCTTAAGATGTCATATGAATCCAGAGAAGAGTTGGATGACTTGTTACTCAGAGTGTTAGTTATAAGGAACTTTATTGGTCTGGGATTACTCAGCTGACCAGCAACATGGTCCTTGAGCTTTTCCTTCTTGCTTTCATTTAGTCAGCACACCACTTCTGACCACTTCCCAGTACACAGCAGAACAATGCTGACTGCACAAACTTCAAAAAGGTTAAATGATGGGTAAACATGGTGAGAAGTAGAGTAAAAATATGAGTCCCTGGAGGAAGAAAGGGTTCTAAAGTAAGCATCAAGGCCCATCATGTTCTTCATGGTCAGTATAATTTACTCTTCCAGGTATCACCTGCTACAGTTCTACAAAGCAGTTCATATGTTAAAGTCTTGGTCCTCAGGATGGTACTGTTGAGAGGAAGAAATTTTAGGGTAGATAAGCTTACTGGAATATAATTACATGATTGTTGCCATTGAATGACACTGTGTACTCTAGTCTTTTCATCTATCTATCTATCTATCTATCATCTATCTATCTATCATCTATCATCTGTATCTATCTATCTATCTATCTATCTATCTATCTATCTATCTATCATCTGCCATATATCTGTGTCTCAGGTCCATGGTTCTGCTCTATGACACAGCCCTCTTCATAATGTGCTGTCTTGCCACAGGCCCAAAGCTACAGGGTCTACTCATCCTGAGTTGGAATGTCCAATGCTGTGAGCCTAAATAAACTGTTTTATTTTTATAAGAATATTGTCTGTGATACATCCTAATATTGATAGGCAAGCACATCATTTAAAATATTTAGAGATTGCCTTCAAATTTTCTGGGTGATTGTGACAGCATTAGATTGTCAGTTCTAGAGTTTCTTCCTGGTGTGTACCTCCATACTGTCTTCAATTTATTTAGAATGCTGGTTATGCATGTTTACTCACACATTTGTAGGCGTTTCTTCCAAGAGTCAAGGGTCAAGAACAGAGTCAGAGGGCACATTATAAAAGGAATATAAAGATATCTAGACAAGGTAACAGTAAGAGTAGAAGAACAGCATATAGGAGCAAAAATTGGGAAGGAATAATGAACTGATGAGGGCACATAGACACTCTTGGGAATGTTTATTAAGGATAAGAAATATTGATTTAAGTGGTTAAAATAATCCAGTGTTAACTCAGTGTTTGCAATACTCCCTGACCCCTGAAAATCCTACCAACTTTAACCATGCTTAGTTTGTAACCTGTTACAAAAATTTTTCTAATGAGCAAAGCAAATGAATGAATTGATTAGATTTATATGACATTATGGGGCAGGAAAAATGTTTTTAGTGAAGTGAGCAACTGCAGACCATTGAAATAATAGCAAATATTTTACCCCCATCCTCTTTCTCTATGGTGTCTATGCAGACACCGTCAGCAGCACCTTCATCATTAGTATTAATGAAGTAGCTCCTGATCATTCAGTACACAAACATCAGATTCAGTGTTCTTCATATATTATAATGAATAGGTATTTTTCACTCTACTTCAGATGTAGTTAAAAATTACACTGCAGTGTCATGTACAGGTCATAGTTTGTGCCTGAGCAAGGATTGATTATCTTGTTGGACCAAACATCTTTTTCGTGTGCACACAGAAAAGGTTCTCCAGTCTCAGCTCTGTCTGCTTGTTGTGTGACTTTTCTTGCTAGACATAAATAAATGTATTTTCACTGAAGATAGGGTGCTGATGAGACAAACAACAACAACGACCATGGCAACAACAAAAAGAATCCACTCAAGTCTACCATGGTAAACCAATAAGTTTATTGGAGTTACCTACCCGACCATGAGTGTGGGCTTACACACAGGAGAATGGCTGGCTAGAAGTTAGCTACACCAGTGGAAAACTCATCAGAAAAGTTGAATCCCTGGAAATCCCTATACAACTTGAGACAGCTCCATGCAATATTCAACTCAACCCAGCAATGCTTAACCATTTATACAATCTTTGGAGGGCCCTTGGGAATAATGTAATTTATGAGGTTCTTGAGTCTTATGGGTCACCATCTTCCTTCCACCAGTAAGAATGTTTCAATTTGGCAGACATAGCAACACTACACTGATGTTGAGGATAAAACGCCTTCCATCAACCCAGAAGAAAGCCAGACCTGAGGGTGAGGGGCACACAAGGAATCTGGCATGAAATATGCTATCTCAGGTAAACAAAGATAAAGTATTCTCATGTACATTAAAAGAGTGAAAGCAATGTTTTGCTTCAGCAAGATATTTAGTAACCCCCCCATCATGGTTTGAATGTGACTGTATGTCCCTGAGGTATTTTTAAATATATTTTATTTATTTATGAGAAACAGACAGAGAGAGAAAGAGAGAGGGGGTGGGGGGAAATGGGTGTGCCAGGGCCTCCAGAAACTGCTACAGAACTCCAGATGTGTGTGCCCCCTTGAGCATCTGGCTTACATGGGTCCTAGGGAATCAAACCTGGTTCCTTTGGCTTTGCTGGCAAATGACTTAGCCACTAAGCCATCTCTCCAGCCCCCTGAGGTATTTTGATTAAGCTTACAACTTAAGTCTCCAGCAGCCTGATTGATGGTATATCACTGGGGAGCAGACCTTAAGTCCAGTCCTAAGGCATGTTCACACCAGTTAGAGTTCATGTTTGCTGGGAGTTTGATTATATCTCTCTGTTATGGGTCTATGCAAGTGAGCCAGCTTCTTCTGCCATTGATAGTGCTACCTCTAGATATCTGTAAGCCTGATAGAAACCCTTTCCTCCCATAAGCTGCTTCTTAGGAGGTGTTTGCCCAGTAACAAGAAGGTAACTACAACAGCAAAATTTGGTACTGAGAAGTTGAGCTGTTGCTACAATGAATCTGAACTTGCATGCTGGAGGAATGTGGAAGGGTTTGGTATTTTTTGTAATGTAAAATCTTGTAGTGCTGTAAGCAGAAATTGATGGACTTTTCTGTTGAGAATAGTAAAATGCTAAATGCAGAGAGAATTGTTGACTGGGAAGGCTTGGGTTTTAAAGAGGTAAAGAACTTTGTTGGAACTGGACTGTTGGCTGTTTTTTTTTTTTTTTTTTTCTTCCCAAGTCCAGATTGTTGATCAAGGTTGAATTTAAAAATAATAAAATCCATGTGTGGTGGTACATGCCTTTAATCCCAGCACTAGGGAGGAAAAAGTAGGAGGTTCACTGTGAGTTCAAGGTTACTGAGATACAGTTAAACCCTACCTTGAAACAAACAAACTAGCAAACAAAATTAATGGACTGGTATGCTTGGCAGAAGGTATAGAACAGAATGATATGAGAAATTGCATTGCTATCTCAGGGAAAATTCAAGCAAGTTTAAACTTATTGGCACAGAGACTTATTTTAGGTTACGGAAGCTGCAATTGTTAAGCAGATTTCCACTATCAGGGGTTGGATAACAGTTGTGCATTGAAACAATAGAAATGATGTCCTAAAGGTGATCCACAGATGGCTCAAGATACCAAGAATATAAATTATTTTGAAAAGTGGAAGACTAATGAAGAAGTAACCTACTCTTTAAGGTCAAGATTTACATCCCCAGCCCACCAATGCCATTTGCTGTGCCACACACCTGGTGCTTGTTTTGGAAGCTTGCAAAATTCAGGAAAGCGAGTCATGAAGTTCAACATGGTTTTGTTTTATTTTTTGGAAATGGCCTCTGGACAATGTGAAGCAAGGTTGAAATCCCTGTATTATAGGATGAATAAAGGCATTGTATTGAGTTATGAAGGTAAACCATGGGTTGCAGCATAGATCCAAAACATTTTGGATGTAACAGGACTATGGAAGACTACCAGAGAGAGCTGTTCTGTCAGCCCAGCTGAAGGAACAGAATTAGAAACCAGATATTTCCCTCACTGGTTATGGATGTTGGACTTGAACTGCTGATGGTTGATGTTTATCTGCAGGTTATTAATTGCAGCATTGGTCCAGTCTCCTTGTTATGCCTTTTTACAATGGAAATATTCACTCTCTGCTGTTATATGATGGAAGAATGTAACTTGTGTTTAATTTATATAAGGGTCACAGTTTAGAGAAAATCTTGAATCTCAAATGGGATTTTGGACCTTTGAATGGTATTAAAGTTGATAAAAGCATTGGTGCCTGGGGAAGAATGTGGTGGTTTGAATGTGAATGCAAGTCCTCTTAGCCTGAGGTATTTTGTGATTAAGTTTGCAACTTATGTCTCCAGCAGTCTACTGGAGGATGTGTCACTGGGGATGAATCTTAAGTCCATCCTTAATGTGTGTTCAGAACAGTTTAAGCACTGAATGTTCATGATTGTTTGTGGTTTGAAGGTGTCTCTCTGTTACGAAGCTATAGAAGTGAGTCAATTTCTTCTTCCATTGCTAGTGCCACCCCTGCAGCATGTAAGCTGAAATAAACCCTTTCCCCCATAAGCTGCTTCTTGTCAGGTGTTTGTCCAACAAAGCAAAAGTAACTGAACCCCCCCCCCATTCTGTAAAACTGAAACTGTCATTCCTTGTCTTTAACACAAACTTTGGCTTTCATTGGAAAATAAATAAGAAAGTAAACTCAGTTCTGACTTCACACAGGCACATTGTCTTTCCTTCCCAACCTGTACATGGAAAAGAGTAAAGTGACACTCTCTTCCTCAAGGAAAGTTAGCAACTCTTGCTTCAGCCAGTGCCCCATCAAAGGTAACAATTGTACTTTCAAAACCTGAAATTCTGAGAGTGATTATTCCCAGCTCAGAGAGAAGCAGCTGCAGGTAACAGAAAGTGGAGCAGGTAGAATAGTGGAGTGCTTAATCAGTGGCCAAACAATCGATAAACACAAATAGGTCAAATCAGTTGGATTGAATTAAATTGACCTTACAACATTGGAGAAGAGCCTAAGGACAGAGAGAGACAGCAGGTTAGGCTTGACTGGGCTTCTAACAACGAGAGATTCTTGGAGTTAGCTTCTGAGAACCTTCTTCTATGTGTGCAGCTTTAAAGTGAGGAGGTTTCAGGCAAAAGAAGCAGGATGTCCTCACAGCATATTGTGATTTGGATAGAGACTTTCTCTTTTGCTCATCTCTTTTTCCATTTCTCTATGGCTCCTTTTCTCAACTGATAAAATCAGTTAAATATCTTTTAATATACAGCTCAAGTTCACTTCATTCTTCCCCATCTCAAACTGCCTTGCTTCCTATTCTGTGCTCTACACATGTCAACATAATTTCTTGCTGCTCTATTGAAGCTACCCTACTTGCTTCCTAATTGCCTAATTTCTAACTGCAGTGAGCAGGGATCCTGATCTACAAATGGAGGTATACAAGGAATCTCATAATATAATTGTTCTCTTTAAATTGATTTAATTCTCATTACAAACAATGTTTCGCCCTGTTCTTAGGATAATTGATCACCCTCATACAAGATCCTATAGGACCTTGTATTTGGTGAAATGTTTAAAGCCTTTTTTTATAATCATCACACCGTTTAGTGAAGATTCATTCTCTGGTGCTATTATATCACTCACTCCTGAGGACATCTTTGTTGAGAATGAGAATCCTCTACCTCAGATCCAATATCTCTGGGTACAGGATTCAGCTATCCACTCTGAAGTGTAGGGACTCCACAGAATATTGAACAAAGCAGGGAGAGAGTTCAGTCTACTCTGACCCCTCCCGAATACAGTGAGTATGCTTTCATTCTCGTCCTCCTTTAAAGACACTCCTCTGCCCTCAAGGGTGACCCAGGACTTCACAAAGATTTATGATACATCTGTGAGAAACCACATTGCGGTTCTTTTTTCCTTAGGAAAACTTGCTGAGTCGGGACAGCACAGAACATTAGCATGTGGAAGAAAAATAAATGCTATCAGAATAAAGTACAAAAATTTTATCCTCTGACACTATTTGAGCCTGTTTTTTTTTTTTTTTTTTCCCCAGAATTATACTGGGCACTTTTTAATCAGTAAAAGCCACAGTTTCAGAAGTTTACTCTATCCAGTGGGTTTCACGTATGTATGATGTCAGACAGCATTGTGGTATCTGTAGAGGAATTTCAATGCCTAAAAAATCATCTGCACTCAGACTACTTATCCCTCTCTTGCCCCATCCACTTATCACCATGAATGATCTTTCCTATTCCCATGTTTTTTGCCTTTTCCAGTTTGCCATGCCTTTGAACTAGTACAGAATGTTGTTTTTCTAGTTGGCTTCTCTAAATAGTATTGTTGCATATCAACTTCCTTCAAATTTAAATATTCCTTCCTGAAGGGAGGAGGCCAGTTCTGGAAACCCAAGAGGTCAAGTCTGGAAGAAATAAAACTACAAAGGTCACACAATTACTCCCCCAGTTTATAGGAGATGTGAACAACTGTTGAAGGCCAAACTGACCAGTGTTATGTAGCAGTTTTCTCTGAACAGAAATGTTCCCTCTTTTTGGGAGGTGGGAGACTCAGGAGACCCAAGAGGTCAAGTCTGCAAGAGCAGATAAGACTGGCTTAGGAGGAGACTCACCCACCAGCTGTGCTGTCTGCAAGTGGTACAGAGTGCTCCAGAGATGCAGCTTCTAAGAATCATCCCTTCTGGGTTAGGCTTTTCAATAATGCAGCTGTAAGCAGCCCCCCACCCCCGCTCTTTAAGCAGCCCCAATAAACTCACTGGTTCACCAAAAGTGGTTTAGATCTAGTTGTGCTTCAGTTTATTGCCTTTACCCTATTTCAGGTGAATACACAAGTCTCCAGATCTCCTCAGGGAAAGAATAGGACAAATACACATTCAGATTTTTCCCACATCTTTTCATAGCTTGTTTGCTTATTTATATTCAGGAATGAATAATGTTTCATTGTCTAGAATAAGCCCCACAGTTTATTTGTTTATTTACAAAAGAATATTTTGGGGCTGAAGAGATAGCTTAGCAGTTAAGGCATTTGCCTGGGAAGCCTAAGAATCCCTGTTTGATTCTCCATGTCCCACGTAAGCCAGATGCACAAGGGGGTGCACACATCTGGAGTTCGTTTGCAGTGGCTAGAGGCCCTGGTGCGCTCATTCTCCCTCTCTCTCTTTCCCTCTCTCTGCCTCTAATAAATAAGTAAATAAATAAATAAATAAATAAAAATATAAGAAAATCTTTAAAAAAAAGAATATTTTGGCAGCTTCAAAGTTTTGGCAATCATGTATGAATAAAACCATTAAAAATATCTGTGTGCAGATTGTAATGTGACCATAAATTGTCAACCATTTTTACCAAGGACTGCTGGTGCTAAATTGTAAGGTAATAATACTTTTTAATTTCATAAGAAATTTCCAGACTACTCTGCAAAGTGGCTTGTCATTTTGTCTCTCTATAACTCATCACCATGTTAGATATCTTAAACTGTTCTTATGGGGGTTGTGTCTTTCAATTCAGGACCATTTTCCTGCTATCCCTTATCCGCTCTAACTTCTCTGTCGTTTATAGAATACAGTCTACTTAGTACTTCACTTTATATTTCCCCTCAATTCTAGTGATAGCCTTTCTTGGGAACTTTTGTCCATAATCATGGTTTCCACTATAATTATGTTAAATTACAGTTGATTGTCCATGTACAAAACTATGTACCTTTGACTCTCTACTCTCCTTCCCTGTCACTACCAAATATATTTACAGCATATCTAATGAGCTTTCTAACTTACTCTGCACATGCATTAAACTGCTTAATCATGCCCAGCAAGTACAATCCCTTTTGAGAGTGTTCAATTCTATTAGAGAGTATCATCTATACATTATAGGAAAATCTTTACGATGTTTGAAGTATGAGTAACAAACCAGTAACCTAAGGGTCTATGTGGCATGAGGTGAATTTATTGGATATATGGAGTATAAATACACACGGTGTAAATCACATAATAAGTTATTGGCCAGTAAACTGTGTATGTGTAAGAGAGAAGTGTGGGAACACCACAAGATACTCAATATCTCTGAAGCATTTGGATATCTGAACACACAAAAGGTGGCTAAGATATTAGAAGTATTCTAAAAGTACTTAATACCTAAAAGTCATGAGGTTTTAATTCAACAACTCAGAGAAAACACATTCTAGTTAGATGTGATCTTAACCAAGAAACACTTAAAAAATCTGTGAATGTTTATTGCATTTACTGGCAAAGTATAACCACACAAAGTTTTCATTCAATTACTTATATGGAGGATATGTGTGCTATGAGCCCAAGGCACCTTCTGTCTGTGGGTTTACCACAAGGAAAGGAGAGAGAAAGTATAAACATCTATGGGTGGGTTTTAATGTGGATCTACCCCAAAACTTTGTGTGTGTGGTCTTTCTAAACCACTTGCTCACTACAATAAGGGCATCACCCCATCACTTTGTACATACTTCTTTCTGTATGGTGTGGAGTACTTCTTTCCACAGCCTCTGGGAAAGCCCACCTGTTGGTCTGGCCGTTCACTGTGGCATAAAATATTTTCCTACATGATACCATCTCCTTTAGAGACTCCCTCATCCATGCTCACATTATCCTTGCAGCTGGTCTTCTTTTTACCCCATACCCACATGTAGCAATCACACTGTTGCTGTTCTGTTTAAAATACAGTTTGACCAAATGTTAACAGACATTCATCAGGTATGAAGTACAACATTGACTAGGTACATAGCTTCCTTCCCTAGTCACAGGCTTAAGGTAGTCTTTTGGGCATGTAGGCATATGGTAGCAAACAAAGTTGTATTCGCCCAAACAATAAATAATGACATGTATAAAGGAACATTAATATTTTAATACATGTCATGAAAGAACAGAATGTGAGGAAATTAAAAATCAGCTATTAGTAAAAGATTTCTGAATGAAAACACTGAAATTCGAATTGAAAATCATGAGTATAACGAACCCTAAATGTTCTTTCTGCCTGTGCTCACCCATGCTGCATGTGACAATGTCATCATAGCCTAGGTTTTGAACACAGAAACATGAGCACTTAGCATTGTACATGCCATTCTGCCACACACCAGTTAATGCTGCTGAAGCATCTCACTTAAGATTCAAAACTCTTGTGGTAGGAACTGCAGTGACATTATGGCACATACAAAATGCTCTGCTCTTACAGAAACATGGTGGTTTACTTATGAAAAACAGAGTTTTCTGTTTTTCTACCATCATTCCTCAGCATCTAAATATAAAATTATCATATTGTTACCGTGTTAGATTTAAAGCTCAAAAATATCAAGCAAGTTTAAAAATTACTGGCATAGAAATAAGTTTTAAGTTACTGAAGCTGCTATTTTCAAGGAAATTACTACCATTAAAAATGGACCCAATACTTTACAATGAAACAATGGAAAAGATGCCTGAGGCAAATTTCACCCTGGAAAGACTGAATGGTAGAAATGCAAAACTCTTTCAAAAGGAGAAGACTGGGGCTGAGGAAATTGCTTAGTGGTTAAAGCATTTGCCTGCAAAGCCTAAAGACCCTGGTTCAATTCCCCAGGACCCATGAAAGCCCGATGCACAAAGGGGCACGTGTGTCTGGGGTTGGTTTGCAGTGGCTAGAGGCCCTAGCACACCCATTCTCTCTTTCTCTCTACCTGTCTCTTCCTTCCTCTCTCTCATAAATAAATAAATAAATAAATAAATAAATAAATAAATAAATAAATATTTTTTTTTTTTTAAAAAAAGAGATTACTGAAAGAAAGAAACCTACTCTTCAAGGTCACAATTTATTTCCTCCTTGGATTAACAAAATAGCTGTCATTGCATACCTGGTATTGGTTTTAGAAGCATGAAAATTCAGGGAAGTGGGTCATGAAGTACACAAGGTTCCAGGACCTGCTGCTGAAATGTGGCGTGGGAATCAGGGCGTGATGGACCTGATAGAGATGCCAGTGTATGGAGCAAAGGGAAGAAGGGAGACCCAAAGATGCTTTGGATGTACCGAGACTGTAAAAAGATTACCAATGAAGTGCTGCTGGCACAGGATGCAGATTTTCCCCAGGCTCTTCAGCCCAGCTGTAGGGATGGATATTGAAAAATCCAGAGACTGTCTTCACTGGATATGGATGTTCGATTAGAATTGCAGATATTTGATGTTTACCTGATTGTTGTTGATTTTATATTGGTCTAGTATCTCCTTGTTATGCCTTTTTGCAATGGAAACGCTTACTCTGTCATTATATGTTGGAAATATGCAACTTGTTTTGATTTTACAGGATTCACAGTTCAGAGATAGTCTTGAATCTCAAATGAAACTTGGGACTTTGAAACAGTATTAAAGTTGATAAAGCTTATCAGACCTTTGAAGTTGGACTGATTGTAATTTGCACTGTGATGTGGTTATTAGTGAATAAGAGCTAGGGGTCGAATTGGTACTTTGAAAATATGTCCCCAATTGACTTTAGTATTCAATTGTAATGTGGATCTCCAGCCACCTGGCTGGAGGAGGTGTCACTGGTGTGGGGAGAAGTGGGGAGTATCCTGGAGTTTAGCACTAAGGTGTCACTGGGGGCAGAATTCTAGGGCAAAGGTTTGCAGAGAGGTTTGGGCTCTGGTGGTTTAATTTCATACTTGCTGGTTTTTGGTATTTGCTGGCTGCTGGTGGTTTTTCTTTCTGCTTGGATTTCTGAATGGGATCCAGCTTTTTCTAGCACTGGTGAACTTCACATGGATCTGTGAACTTGAATTAAATCTTTGCTTTCCATAAAACTCTTTGGTTGGATGTTTGTTCCACATCGTGGAATTGTCTACTACTGACTGTTTTTATTTAAAAATAGCTGTTTGAATGGATGACTTGAGTTCCATAAAATACCACACAATTATTTTTTGTTTGATATGAGGACAGAATTTCCAACAATTTCTGGAAGGACCTAAACCAACTTTTGTCATTCTGTACTACACACTTAAGGGAAGTAAAATTGCCATGATTAGCAATTTTAAAATTAAACTATTGATAAACTAAAAACAAAGATGCTTTATATCCTGCAATATCAAATACTTGGTCAAGATTTTGTTCTTTATTTTTATGTAACAGACATACCTGTTGTAGTCAGCTCCTAGTTGCTGGGGAAACCTTCCAAACAGACAGAGCTTATGCAAGGAAGCAATTTACTTCAACCTTACAGATCCAGGCAAAGTTTCAGGAATGGTGGAAGAAGCTGCTAACTTACGTACATCCAGGTTGAAAATAAATAATTGCAGCAAGAAAAATATCTAAACCAAGCAGACAGCACCACAGCAAGCATTGCCAGAGCTGAAACCTGTTCTCTCCACCCCTTTGGACTAGAATCCAGATCCCCCCTCAGAGTTATGACCCCCTGTAGCAGGAATCTGTCTGCTAGGGGCTGCAGTTGAAAACTCCATTTTAATAAAACATCTGAGTCTATGAGCCCATACATTTACATTATCATATTCAAACTACTACAATACCCATTTAATTACTATTCAAATTTGCTTGTATCTTTAATAAATGGTAAAATTACATATACACACCAAAGACTATCTATAAAATAAGTTTCTTCAAGGTTTAATAATAGTAAATATTTTATTTTTATGACTATTTTACACACCAATATACCTAATGGTTGCATAAAACTTTCTTGGCTGAAAGGGACCACAAAAGGAAAAAGTTTAAAGAGCCTAGATCTAGCTTACAGTGTTATGGAAACATATTTTCCTCTTAATTGTAGAATTCTTTGACATTTTTGATAAGTGAGATCTCAAAAGCTTCACACTGGTCTATTCTTCTAGCTATTTTATTATTATTATTATTAAGAACCATAATTAAAGTATTAACTGTATAATACATTATATGTTCTTCTCTTAAAAATCATAACATAATTATTTGATGCATCTCATTTCCATTTGGAAAATATGTTAGTAAGGTACACCACATCTTATATTCTCTGTGTGATTTTATCAATAAATACAATGATGAAGAAAATGCATTTTTAATTCAAAGAAATATAACATCAGGCCTGGAGAGATGGCTTAGTGGTTAAGCACTTGCCTGGGAAGCCTAAGGACCCCAGTTTCAGGCTTGCTTCCCCAGGATCCATGTAAGCCAGATGCACAAAGGGATGCATGCATCTGGAGTTCGTTTGCAGTGGCTTGAGGCCCTGGCATGCTCATTCTCACTATATATCTGCCTCCTTCTCTCTCTGTCTGTTGCTTTCAAATAAATAAATAAATAATAAAAAAGAGAAATATAACATCAATCTTTAAATCTCATAGTTTTCATGCCATTACAAACTTTCTTCTGATATTAATTATTATTAATTAAATTTCAGTTCCACTAGTTTTGTCTGGAAGAAATAAACTTGTGACTCCAAACACGTTAATTTTGTAAGAATATGATTTCATAGAAGTTTTAGAGAAAGTACAGTGGATCTGTAAGAGATGGGAAAGGGATGATCAAGGACTACTGTTATAATTTGGAATCAAAATTTCTGGCATGTAATTACACAACAGGGTGACTATAGACCATAATAATGTCCTGTATATTTCAAAAAGCTAAAAATGGTGATTAAACTATTTTAACCATAAATTCAATATATTTGGAGACATAGGTACTTTGAAACTTACATGAATATTAGCCAAGTCAAACATTATATCAAGCCCCATAATCATGTACAATTTTGCTTTTAGGTAGCTGTTGCAGGCAGGTTTGCATTGCTGGCAGAAATCACCAGACCAAGAGCAGCTTTTGGGAAAAAAAAAAGGGTTTATTTTGGCTTACAGACTCGAGGGGAAGCTCCATCGTTGCAGGGGAAAATGATGGCATGAGCAGAGGGTGGACATCACTTCCTGGCCAACATAAGGTGGACAACAGGAACAGGAGAGTGTGCCAAATACTGGCAAGGGGACACTGGCTATAATACACACAATCCCGTCCCCAATAATACACTGCTTCCAAGAGGCAGTAATTCCCAAATCTCCGTCAGCTGGGAAGACTAGCATTCAGAATACCAATGTTTATCGGGGACACCTGAATCAAACTACCACAGTAGCAGTTAAAATAAATTTCATCTGCATGAAAATTTCTAAATTTGTGTTTTTCTTGATAAGCAGCATTCTAAAGTTAACGTAGTATACCCGAGGTCCTTTCTTTAACCTTTAAGTTCTCAATAGAAAATAAGAGCAATGTAAACAGTGTAACTAATAGCAGATGATATTTGCACTGGGCATCTCTATAAAAATAAGTGATCAGGGCTGGAGAGATGGCTTCACAGTTAAGGAATTTGCCTGCACAGTCTAAAGACCCAGATTTGATTCCCCAATCCCCATAAAACCCAGATGTACAAGGTGACACATGCATCTGGAGTTTGTTTGCAGTAGCTGGCACCCTGGTGTATTCTCTCTCTCTCTCTCCCTGCTTCTCTATCAAGTAAGTAAATAAATAAAATATTCAAAAATAAGTGATCAGAGTGATCATTCATGCTCATACTCGTGCTATCCAAAGTAAATCAATCCAAAGTCTATGCTATGTTAATTCCTTTATTTTTCAAAATGAAATATTGATGCTATCACATGCCTGGTTTTCCTTTATGTTTCAGAGCTAAAGAAACAAATAGAAATTAAATAAATTGTGAATATCCCAGTTGAATCTTTTCCTTCAGTGAAAGTTTACCTCAGAATACATTTAATCTTATTAGGCAAGCTATTCATTATCTATATCTTTAATCAATGAAACAGCTGACATGCTTGAGCAGAGGGCACAGTGGAAATTCTTAGGTTCCCTTCAATGAGAGTTGCACTGCTTTTAAGTATGCTCCCATGAGACAAGTCATTGTCCAACTCACCATTGTTTTCTGTGGAAATAGCAACTGCATGAAACGTAAAATGTGTACAATGTGGAAAATGAAAAATTCTGTTGTAGAATTTGGCTTTGAATTCTATTAGAGATTATGATTGTAGTTTAATAATAATAAATGTCATTATTTTGCACCAAAGCCATTGTGATGATAGAAACAAAATATCACTTAATCTGGATAAAAGATTGTTTTTCCAAATAATGCACATGATCAAACACTGAACTTCTTCCACTCCCAAGAAAAGAGAGCCAGCAGAATGCTCAGTTATCAAGTCTGTAGTCCAAAATTCTGCAGGGGATATGCGTCACTATTAGAAGTAGAAGGTTAACTAGAAGGACTCCATGATACATACATACATGTGTGTGTGTGTGTGTGTGTGTGTGTGTGTGTGTGTGTGTACATTTTATATATATATATTTGCAGAGTAGCAATCTGAAAAAAAAAAACTTGTTGCTGTAAATAATTTATGGGATGAGATCCATTCTTGGGTATAGTATTTATTTTCTGCTCATCCAGAAGTGTGACTTAATATGAAAATACCCAGTTCATGGTTGTTGTTTTATGAACAAGTATTCTGTATCTTTGGGGATTCAATGGCATGCTAGAAATCAATCAAGTGTAGGCATTTTTGTTCTATAGAAAGCATTGTCTTGCTGCAGAACCATAGTACTTTACACTGTGGCTTCTATTAAGATGTGACAAGGAGCCTACACAGCACCCTAATGTGCTACACATTTCCAGCATGTTCCAGCTTTCTGAACAATTCAATTCCATTTGTCAGAGCCATTTAAACCTCAATCTGGACCAAACTCATAATTCTTTCTACCTTTAGGGCCCACTAAAAACTGAAAGTCCCCCAATATATTGACTGAAGCAGGATTCCCAAATGCAGTAAATATTTTCCAAAGTCAAGTTCTCCCATACAACATCCGATAATTTCTTAGCTGTAGGGAGTTTTTTAAAAATAATGAAAAAATTATATATTTATCAAGTTCAAAATTATGTACTTAGCATAAGTATCTTATCTTACATACTTATTTTTAAAGCAAGAGCACTTAAAATAGACTATCCTAGTGATTTTCCAAATATAATACATTGTTATTTATCACAACATTGTTCAGTAAATCCCTTGAATTTGTGCCATTCTACTTTCTAATTCCATGACTTGAACTATTTTAGAGTCTGTGTGTTAAGTGAAATCATCTTTTGTCTTTCTGTGCTTGCCATATTTCATTTTAAATAATGTAATAAAATAATTTTATTCACACTGCAATAATACCAGGATTTCCTACTTTAAGATTGAATGGGACCTGGTGAGATGTTCAGTGGCTAAAGGTGCTTGCATAGAAAGCCTTCAGGCCCAGGTTTGATTTCCCAGTACCCACATAAAGCCAGACACACAAAGTCATACATAGGTCTGGAGTTCATTTGCAGTGGTCAGAGGCCCTGGCATGCCTTTTTCATTCTTTCTCTCTTTCCCTGCCTCTCCTCTCACTACTTCTTTTTTTTCTCACTCAAATAAATAAATATTTAAAAAGAGATAGGAACCTATTGTGCTATATATTACACTTTCTTATCCAATTATCCATCCGTGAATACTTAACTTTATTCTGTATTTTGGCATTTGTTAATAGTGCTGTAAGGAAAGCAAGAGTACAGATATCTCTCCAATATATTGATGTATTTCCTTTGCTATATATTTAGCAGTAGCATTGATGAATTATGTGGGAGTTCCATTTTTATGTTTTTAAAGAAGTCTAAACTGATTTCTATGATGATCCTTTAATTTCTTAGGGGCATTCAGCATGATCCACAACATTAGACACCTAAAATAATTTCCTAATATGGCAAGCCTTTGAATCATCATGAGATTGTCTCACTTCAGTGTCATTCTCATGCTTCATTAGGATATTCAAAATATTTACCAGCTTCCTTGTGGCAGGTGCAATTAATATGATAATGCCAATGTGGTGAACTGATCTTGTGTTCTGTGAAATGTCAAGACAGAGTTCCTATGTTCTGTATTATGATAGCTAGCAATACTTCTGACAGAGTCCCAAGGGAGATCCATATGAAGCAAATGGGGAAAAATTACATCTCTGTGAAACTGATATGCATGTGTATATGAAAAATGCACACACACACACACACACACACACACACACATTCAGACACACATATATACATATGTGCATATATATGTAATTTACTTATGAAATGATGGCAACTGAAAACCTAACTGGGCAATATAGGATCAAATTCTAAGAAATATGGTAGTACAGATGAAGTTCAAATGAAATTTCCAAGAAAATTCTCTTTTTTTCAGGCCTTCAACTAATTGGATGAGATACACACACATGATGGACAGCAATTTTCTTGACTAGTTAAACTGTTACTCTCATCTAAAAGCACACTCAAAGAAACACCTAGAAAAAAAGCAGAATGAGTGTTTGAACACCCAATGCCCTGACAAAGTTAACATAAAATTGATCTTCAGACCTCCAAGATTGATCAAGATCATGAAGATATAACGGGTACAAGTAGATAGCTAACACAGCTTCTCTCTTGAAATTTGTGTTCTAATATAAAAAAACAATGAAATGAATCAGAGGGTGCAATCTGCCCTGAGTATACACAGAAGATGATGCATTGTTTACAGGGAATTTAATAAAAATTTAATAAAAATAAACACTGGCTACAGTCTGTTCTACTGTTTTATTAACATTGTGTTCTGACAACTCTAAACAATATCAAAAAATAAAGTATTTGTCCTTGCGAAATGCTTTGAAAGGTCTAGATTCAAAACAATTATTATATTTAGTATTGAGTTCTATAAGATAATGAATATAAAAAATTTTAATTAGAAAGAATTACATTGTAATCAGGACAATTAAATGATTAGATGGATTCAAATATGTCTATTTGTAATGAAAATTCCAAACTTTGCTAAACATATTCATCTTTAGACTACATTCTGTACTATTTGAAGTAATTCATGCTCTCTTCTGATACATATTTGTATCTTTAAATTCTGTGACATGGCTTATTATTGTATTTTATGATTAAATTTTGCACAATCAGTGACAGTACAGTGAGTATAAAGAACTCGAGTTACTTCAATATTGTCATGTTTTGTTCAGTTTTCTCTGACACTTTAAAATATTAATCTACTTCATTTTTTCTCATTCGTTTTTAGGATTCATATTATTTCATTTCATTATTGTTATTGAAAATCACTTAAATGGGTCTAAAAATAATGTACTGTAAGTCTGAAATAATAGAAAATAAAAGTAAAAAGAACTTGTCTCAGAGTGAAAGGTACTAAACATGCTGATAAAATTGTTTTATGAACTTTCATATAAAGGAAACAGTCAAGAAGAATAGAAATCTAATTATGAGTAAAATGGGGAAGCACTGAGGTAATCAATTTAAGAATTTAATATTTATTCAAGTTTTATTTGTAACATGTATAATGAATCTAACATTATGTATGTTCCCCAGTGAATCAGCTTATGGCCAAGATTTCCTATTAATGTTAGTCACATTGTTCAGCCAAATCAAAGTCTTCCATGCCTTTAATGAAAGTTGGTACATCAGCATTTTATTTGCTTGTCTCACAACACTGACTGTCACCTTGGCACCTGTTTCCATCAACTTAAAAGGTACTATATATGGTTTTAATCGAATTTCAAATGCATCATGATTTGAAGCATCTGGCAAAGAAGTCAGCTTTGACCTACCCAACTATCCAGCCAAACCATAGTGAACATGGATTTGTAGACAGCACATTTTTCAATATTCTCTGGGTTAATTGTGCCCTGCAAACAAAAACCAAGTCAGCAGGAACTAAAGTCTCAGTCACTAGCAGAGTACTGCTTCAAACATCCAGAGACACAGAAAGTATATGTATTTTCACCATTATTTAATGGTAAATAGGTTCCAATGGCAAATATCAGATGTATCTTGGAGTATGCACTGCTGCCAATATTTTGCAACAAAAACTTGCAAGCACCACACCTGTACATCAAGCACAACTGGACAAATCCACCCACTTTCAGCAAGAGGAAATATGGTGATGAGGCACTGGAAGGGAATTGACAGGTCTCAGGCACATATTATATAATTTGAGAAGTGTTTGAGGAAGTGAAGATTTGTTCTAGATTTGTGCATTTAGAACTAGGAGCCATCCTATGCCTATCTGAAAGGGTTGTAGTAAGAAAAGAAGAAGGGGGCTGGAGGGATTGCTTAGTGGTCAAGGCATTTGCCTGCAAAGCCAAAGCACCCATGTTAGATTACCAAGGACCCACATTAGCCAGATGCACAAGGGGGCACATGTGTCTGGAGTTTGTTTGCAATGGCTGGAGGCCCTGGAATGCCCATCCTCTTTCTCTCTCTCTCTCTCTCTCCTTCTCTATCAAATAAATAAATAATAAAAATAAGATATAAAAAACAGTTTGTAAATGAAAGTGAATGTGAGTCATTAAAAAAAAAAAAGAAAAGAGGAAAGAATAAGGCAGGCCTGAAGCTATAGTTGGTAAAGAAGCAGGCTTCAGTTGTGCTAGCTAGTAGAAGGAGGTATTTTTTCAGCTTTGAAGTTTGCACAGTGATGTTGAATTTTTGAAAGACTGTAGAGAAGTATCTTTCCACTTTACAAGCAAATGTGTTGGGTGTTGTTGGTGCATAAAAAATGTTTGTATTTCTGGGTGTGGTGGCTTTAATCCCAGCACTTGGTAGGCAGTGGTAGGAGGATCACCATGAGTTCAAGGTCACTCTGAGACTATATAGTGAGTTCTAGGTCAGCCTGTGCTACAGTGAGACCCTACCTCAAAAAACAAACAAAAAAAAGTGTTTATATTCCACTGAGAACCTAAGCTGTGAGTACTAGCCCCTACCTACTTCAGGCACAGATATTAGATAATAGAGATCATTTTGTGTCCTGGAGCTTTATATTTATAACATCTTACATATGGTATTGCCATCTATGTATGTATGTAGTTGTTATTGACAATTTCATATGTTCAAGTTACATTTACTTAAGGCGTGTATAGTTTTAGTCTACTTCACCTTCAAACTCATCAAGTATGTATTTTTGCATACTGGATGCCTCTTGTATTAGAGAATAAATAGAAAGGACATGACAAGAACAGGATAAATATTCTGTAGCCAATATAATGACATCTGTGGGTCTTGGTAGAAAGACCTGAACTCAAATTCTGACCATCATGTACTCCTTATCCAAACTTGAGTAACTTGTGATAAAATAATTCTATTAAATACTAAACACTCAGTAAAAGTTAGTTCAATTCCCTTTGAAGTTGTCCACAGATTGCATTGTCTATTTTGATTGTTCAGTGTTCACCATATTATTATCATAATGAATGCTTGAAAAAGAATGGAGCTAGGCAATACTTTCTTACTTTCTTAAAATCACAAATATGTGAATTTTGATGTACCACTAGATTACTTACCTTCTAGTTAATTCCAATTTTCAAGAAATCTGTAGTATATAAAATAGTGGCCAAGTTATCACAAGTACATGAATCATTTTTATTTCCAATGTTATTTTATGTTTTCTCTTCAACTGTCTTTAATATATAAAGAAATACAGCCAATATATATTGCATTTTAAAATTAGAAATGATTTAACAAATTATTTTCCACCCATACTCATGTAGGCAACTCAATTAAACTGAGGATCACAGCCACATACAAACAAGTATAAAATTATTCCCGGCATAGTGACACATGCCTTTATTTTTTATTATTTTTTTTATTTTTTATTGACAATTTCCTTAATTATAGGCAATATCCCATGATACTTCCATCCCTCCCCCCAGTTTCCCCTTTGAAACTCCACTCTCCATCATATCCCTTCCCTCTCTCAATCAGTCTCTCTTTTAATTTTGATGTCATCATCTTTTCCTCCTATTATGATGGTCTTTTGTAGGTAGTTTCAGGCACTGCGAGGTCATGTATATCCAGGCCATTTTGTGTCTGGAGGAACATGTTGTAAGGAGTCCTACCCTTCCTTTGGCTCTTACATTCTTTCCTCCACCTCTTCCGCAATGTACCCTGAGCCTTGGAAGGTGTGTTAGAGATGTTTCAGTGTGAGCACTCCTCTGTCCCTTCTTCTCAGCACCTTGGTGCCTTCTGAATCATCCCAAGGTCACCACCATCTGAAAAGAGAAGCTTCTCTAACCAAAAGTGAGAGTAGCATTAATATATGGGTATGAACATTAAGGGAAGTGCTTACTGGGCAGTTTGGTGAGCTCATGACTACTCCTGTTGTAGGTTTTCACACCTTTAATCCCATCACTCTAGAAGCAGAGGTAGAAAGATCACCTTGAGTTCGAGGCCACCCTGAGAATACAGAGTGAATTCCAGGTCAGCCTGGGCTACAGTGAGACCCTACCTTGAAAAACCAAATAATAATAATTATTATTATTATAAATAAAAGTAAATAAAAAAGGATTAGATGGAAGGAAAAAGGGGGCATAAAATAGAGCAAGAGAATTTAACTGGAGGGAATTATGATCAAAATGCATTATGTACATGTAGAAAAATATCAATAAACATTGAAAAAATGTTTTATAATTATCCATTGCATTGTTTTTAAAATTAAAGGTAAACATAATGGTTGATTATTGATTATGTGATATTTAATATAGCTAGCATAAGACCTGAATGCACATGCAATGCATTTTATAACATACCATATTATTTTTGCATGTACTGATAAGACTTGCAATGTACAATGTTAATTTCTGATTGTGTTAAATTTGGAGGAGAGGGTTAGTTGGACAATCTGTAACTTACATAGAGTTATTTGGTCTTATTGGCTTTGGACAATGACTGTCAATGCTAAGGTAACTACAGCAACTCAATAAGAAGGCATTGGAAGGGCCTTAATAGGATCAGGGCACACATTATATGACTGGGGTGGGGCATAGGAAAAGGGACAAGAAAGTCTTCTAGGACCTCTTTGTGAGATCACCAATCCCATTCATAAAGATGGTGTTGTCATAATTAATCAGTACTATTAAATTCAAGTTTACTAATATTAATAAATCTTTTTAAAATTTTTTTATTTATTTGACATAGAGAAAGAGGGAGAGAGAAAGAAAGAGAGAGAGAGAGAGAGAGAGAGAGAGACAATGACTGTGCCAAGGACCTTCAGCCACTGCAAACAAACTCCAGACACGTATGCCACCTTGTGAATCTGACTAACATGGGTCCTGGGGCATTGAAACTGGATCCTTTGTCTTTGCAGGCAAATGCCTTAACCACTAAGCTATCCCTCCAGCCCAAATAATTTTTATTATTTTGTAGATTTTTCCTTTCAGTGTCTTCTGTTTTATTGATTCATTAATTATAATGTTCTTACTTTGTTCCTGTGTCATCTGTTTGATTTATTTTCTCTATTTTCTTTTTTTCTAATTTTTATTTGTTGTGTGTGTGTGTGTGTGTGTGTGTGCACTCATGTGTGTCAGGATCTCTTGCCATTGTAAACAAATACTTGTCTGGCTTTGTGTGGATGTCTGGGGAATTGAATACCTGAAGGTTATTCAATCAAACACCGTTAACTTCTGAGCCTTCTCCCCAGCCCATATGTTCTCTGTTTCCTTGATAGGTAGCCCTGGATCAATGATTTTCAGTCTTGCCCAAGTAAATGCAATTAGTTACCTTCTAAGCAAAACCCTTTCTATTTCCCACAAATACCAGGTTGGATATGATAATATAGACCTGAAATCATATCACTCAGGAAGCTGACACAGGAAGATTACAAGTTTGTGGCAAGCATCTCTACTGAGAACATAACTCAAAAAGTAAGCAAATGAGCAGGGCATTGTAACACATGCCTTTAATTCCGATGCTTGGGAGGCAAAGTTAGGAGGATAGCCATGAGTTTGAGATTATCCAGAAACTGCATAGAGAATTTCAGGTCTGCCGGGGAAGGAGCAAGACCCTACTCAAGAAACCAAACAAAACAAAAATTAAGTAAATAAATAATAATATTCTGTACAAGTTTTGATATGCTATATTTTACTAGCAATCAGTGCAGAATATTTTAACATTTCATTGTGATTTAATACTTGACACATGGACTCTTACAAGCACATTGTTAATTTCCAAAAATTTATAAACCATTTATTATAGCATAAAATTTTAAAGCTTATTCTTTCTTACAGTGATCGTAAGAAAACGACTTTAATTATTTCAGTCTTTGAAGTGTTTATGATTTGATTCACAAGTACTTTGAAGAATGTGTACATGACTGCTCTGAGAAGTTTCTCTACATTTCAAGCAGGTTAAGTATTTTAATAATGTTCATTTTACATTTCATACATGCTCAGTGATATCTATTTTTTTATTCTCCCAATTACTTAAGGAGGTTTATTTTTAAAAAAATCTCATGACAGGGCTAGGTCAATGGTTTAGGATGGTAGAGCTACTAGGACCATGGGATGCCCAGCAAGGAAAGCTGAAGGTTTGTTGTAGATTCAGTCTGCAAAAGAGGGTACCGGCAGCACAGCTGAAGTGGCCAAGTTATCCCAGCCTTGTAGAGCCCAGATGCATCCCAGAAACCAGACATGGAGCTTCAAGGTTTAGTGTGTTCTGCTGTGCTGGTGATTCATTGTTTTGTCTGCTGGGTTTTGGACTTTCTTTCTTCCATTATTTCTTTACTATACCTCTTTATTTATTTATTTATTTATTTTTTTCAGGTAGAGCCTAGCTGTAGCCTAGACAAACCTGGAATTCACTATGTGGCCTTGAACTCAGCAATCTTTTTACTTCTGCCTCCCAAGTGCTAGGATTAAAGGCATGTGCCACCACTCTTTGCTTCTTTACAATACTGTGATTCATCCTTTTTGGAATGGAAATGTTTACTCTGTTCCATTAAATCTTGGTATATATATATATTATTTATTTTTAATACAAACCATGGTTTAGAGATGGTTTTGAAGCACAGATGAGACTTTTTGACGTTTTAACAGTATTGGGACTGGTAAAAACTATGAGGACTTTCAAAGTTGGATGGAATGTATTTTGTATTGTAAGACGTCCATGAAGCCTATAAAAGTTAGGGGAAGAATGTACTTTGAAATTAAAATGTTCCCCACATAGACACATGTGTTTTAACACTTGATTTTCAAAAAGTGCTACTGTTGGGAAAGGTTGCAGAAACTTTGGGAGGTGAAACATTACCAGAAGAAGGGGGTGGGCCTTGAGGTTTTATAGTCCAGCTTACTATTCTTTCTCCATTGCCTTTGACAATGAAATGTTGTCTTCCCACCCCTGCATTGTGTTGCTACTTCTGTCATACTTTTCTCACCAAAAAGAATTGTACCCTTGGGAACTATAAACCAAATTAAGCCTTTTTCTTCTCATAAGCAGTTTCTGGTTGAGTATCTTGTCCCAGCAATAAGAAAGTAGCTTATACAACTTACCATTTTTCTTTTTCACTATGATTAAGAAGTGCTGGAACTGGAAAATAAGTCAAAACCATGTACAAAAATGAGCTCAGTCTCCAAGATCAAGATACCACCAAATGTGGGCTAGAAGAGGGCCTACGCATATAAAATTCCCTCCAAAATATCTATGGCCATCCTATCTATCTAGTACTAACCTCTCTCTCCATTGGGTTTGCTTATCTTTTTCAGATGGACAATGAACCTGAAGGGAGGATCCGCCAATCACACCTCACCAGGGCCCCAGATGAAAGCATAGAGTAATGTGAGGGAAGGGCAAGAGTACAGCTTTCTCCGGGATCACGGCACCAGAAAAAGGCTGAAGGAGATAAACACAGAGAACATCCAACTCCTACTAAGCCAGATATCCAGAGACACAGAAGCTCCCAAAACCTCATCACTGAAGCAGAACTCAAATGATCCCAATGTGGCTCAGGGAAATTCGCAGAAGAGGGGGCGGAAAAAATGTTGGAGTACAAGTTGGGGCACAGAGACTTGGTCTACCCCCCCACCCCCCGAACTCTTGACTACCCCCACAATCCATGACCATATTCTCCATT
Source organism: Orientallactaga sibirica (assembly GCA_036365145.1). Lineage (NCBI taxonomy): Eukaryota > Metazoa > Chordata > Mammalia > Rodentia > Dipodidae > Orientallactaga > Orientallactaga sibirica. The sequence continues at coordinate 44,340,049 of JAEOAD010000003.1, forward strand.
GATGAGGGTCCCTTTGGAAGAGGGAGGACAGGGAGGAGGATAATGGAGTCACCACTATGAATGTAAAATTAGAATAATATAAATAAAAATAAATTATAAAAAAAGAAGTGCAATGGATACATACATCCTCTCTGGAGGTCAATCTTTGTATTAGCAAACTGAACACATTTTTAAAGAAAGTAGAGTTATATGGTTAAAAGTTTAGATTGTGAAACCATTGATTAGGCTTAAATATAATTTAAGAAAATAGACTCAAGTAAGTAACTATATTTTGTTAATTTTAACATGCCTATGCAAACATTCACTATAAATTTATTGACAATAATGTTTTTAATTTCACATCATAATTGTGTTTCTTACACTTGATGCAATTTTAGGTAAATGTTTTCTTGGATATATGTCAGTGTCTTACTTTATATGTCATACAATTACTCTGATGATTAAATGAGTAAAAAAAAAAATGAAGCCAATATTGACTGAATCCATTTAACACACTGATAATAGCATTATAATACTATTCTGCAATCATACTCCCAGAAAATATTAACTTAAGGAATCACTGGAAAACATATGTGCATAAGAATGGTCAGCATACTCTTTTGTAGTAGATTTTCCATAAAAATAAATAATCATGATATTTAATGATCAATATAATAGGCATTTTATTTAAAAAAATATTTATTTTGGGAAAGAGAAAGAGAAAGAAGCAGATAGAAAGAGAGAGAATGGGCACTCCAGGGCCTCCAGCCACTGCAAACGAACTCCAAATGCATGCGTCCCCTTGCACATCTGGCTTATGTGGGGCCCTGGAGAGTCGAACCGGGATACTTTGGCTTTGCAGGCAAACGCCTTAACCATGAAGCCATCTCTCCAGCCCCCATAATAGATTTTTAATAGACATTATCTTACTATACAACAATGATTTGATAAATAACAATTATTGTTATAATTATGTATGATCCCAATAAATGTGTTCAATTGTTTAATGATATATTATTCACCATTGAAGGTAAATAGTTATAAAACATATATAGTAATCATTTTTGAGCACTCTATGTATATACTCCATTTACTTACAAAAACAAAAAATAAGAGAAAGAGAAAGGATAGAGAACTTTAATTTATCACGTTTTATGTGACCTTTGTTTTGTGTTTTTGCTGTGTACACTTAAATTTACTCCCATAAACTTTCACCACTATATCTAAAAATAATAGTAAATAAAATAAGTAGTTTTATAAGTAACAGTGTTTTTCAGTTAGGAAGAAAATGATTTAAAAATCTATTATAATTATTAACAGTGGAAAAGGAAAGGAATTTTACTTGTGTGTGTTCTTTCCTTTATCCCTAAATTCTGTCTGTTTTTTTTTTTTTTTTTTTTTACCATCTCTACTAGAAATGACTGCCTGAAAATTATTTGTTGTAGGATGAAATTAAAGCCAGACATGTGTGTCCCTTTGTGCGCATGTGCATCACTATGCATCTGCCTTACCTGGGACCTGGAGATTTAAACATGAGTTCTGAAGTTTCATAGGCAAGTGTCTTAACCAGTAAGCCATCTCTCCAGCCCTAAAGTGTTTGATAAATTAGAAAAAAAACTAAAATATTAGATAAAATATGATGACCAACATTTTTCAAATGCAAAAGTCTGGGAAAATTCTTGCAGGCATGAATCATTAGGAAATTTATATATAAACCAATGCTCTCATCTAACAAGATAAAGACTATAAACATTGTTATTTTAATATCCATGCATTTTCAGTTATGTGTAGTCACATATAGTTCGATATTTACTTATATAATTTTGACCATAAAAGCACTTAAGCTGTTTTTTTACGACATTGTAAAACTTGCTATTGTAAGAAAATGAATATGAACACATCATATTCTATCATCATTCCTTTATGCCTTCCTGATGTTAACTTTATTCTGTCCCTAGCACTTGCATTCACTTTGTGGATCATTGAAGTGACAATCTGGTTTTAGTTTTGAAAGACTTTTAGTCAACACTTTGCTGCACCTACTCTTCACATTTCCCAGGCAGTGGTTAACCTACTGAGTCAGAAAAGTGGTTTGAAAAACAGCAAATGCAAATATGAGATGAGAAGAGATCATTGAGGAAGTAGTGTCTTCTGAAAAATGTATGATGCTCTGGGCAACACAAGGAAGCAAAAGATTAAGTGGCTCTGAGTGTATCCAGTGTTACTTATCAGGACCAAAGAAAAGAACTGTCATATCAACTTCTTTACCCATTTCATATTCTATGTACCTTTGTGTGTACACATATTGAAAAACAGCTCAGTGAAACCAAGATGGGCACAGGTTAGTTAGTCAATGGGCTCCAAGAGCAACACATCAATTGTTCTTTTTTTTTTTTCCATTTACCAAATACACTTTAATCCTGATTGTATTTCAAGCTAGGTGATTGGTATAGAAAATGAACTTGACAGACACATTCTTGATCATAGTTCAGAGGTATACAGGCAATGAAAAAGTAAGCAAATAGAGCCAGAAAATTACAGATTGGGTGAATACTAAGAGGTAACTGCATATAGCAGGGCCTGGGCTTGGGGTTTAACAGTGAACTATGGAGAAAATGTTATGGGAGGTTCATCTATTTGTGATGGAAGTAAGATTTAAGCTGAAGTCTCATAAATTTGAATATTGTATTTCAAATTAAGGGGGTCATTATGTAAAGAAAGCAGATATTTCCATATGCACACCTTTTCCTGTATAAAATCTTCCTTATCAAATCTCCCAAACAGAGTGGGGGATAAATGACACAATGCTAATCTTCATGTCATTGTTCATCTTCAGACCCATAGGACATCCCTTGACATCAGTTGTCACCACCGCCATCACCCCACACCAAAAGGTAAACTAGATGACCAGGAAGAGGAGTAGGATACTGCTAAGAACTATAATGAATTTTTAAATCTTTTTTCTTTCCAACTAAGTCACAATGTAACTTGTAAAACTACTTACTTCATTTGTTATTAAGGTAATATAACAGAGATATAATCTTCCTTTAAAAATCATGTCCTCTTCTTAAGTATCCTTTAGAATTATCATAGTATTTTGATTGCTTTTTAAAAAAATTGATAAGAAGTGTCTGGCCACAAAACACAAGTTAGAATAGTAAATTGAAGAAAATTGTGCATTCCTTAAATGACTCACTGATAAAAACAGAGAACTAGATAATTTACTTATTATTATTTTTACAATTCATCAATTCTTTTTGTCTTTTTTTTTTTTTTTTTTTTTTTGAGGAAGGGTTTCACCCTGGCCAGTGCTGACCTGAAATTCACTACTATGTAGTCTTAGGCTGGCCTCTAATTCACAGCGATCCTATCTCTGCCTCCAAAGTGCTGGGATTAAATTCAATGCACCACCATGCTAGGCTACAGTTCACTCATTCTAGTATTGTATTGAGTCTGAATATGGACAAAGGAAAAGTTCTGTCATGAAAAGTGATATTCTCTCCCAGTACTTGTTCTCTACTCCCTCAATTGTCTTGTTTTGAGTGGGTGAAGATCAGCAGACAATTTTTTAAAATATTTTTGTTGACAACTTCTATACTTACAGACAATAACCATGATATTTCCCTCCCCTCCAGAGCCCTATTCCCTCTCAGAACTCCATTCTCCATCATATTCCCGCCCTCTCTCCATTAGTCTCTCTTTTAATTTGAGGTCATCATCTTTTTCTTCTATTATGAGAGTCTTGCAAAAGTATTGCTAGGCACTGCAAGGTCATGGATATCAAGGCCAATTTCTGTCTGAACAGTTGCATTGTAAGGCATTGCACCCTTCTTTTTGCCCTTACATTCTTTCCACCCCCTCTTCCACAATGAACCCTGAGCCTTGGAGGATGTGACAGAGATGTTTCAGTTCTGGACACCGCTCCCTCCTTTCTTCTCAGTACTATGTTGCCTTTTGGGTCATCCCAGTGGTCATCTCCATCTGAAAAGAGAAGCTTCTCTAACCAGAAGTGAGAGTAGCCTTAATATGTGAATATGAACATTAAGTGTAGTGCTTTCAGGGCAGTTTAGTGGGAATAACATATACATTTAGCCAGACAACAGCAGGCTTTATACCCCTAAGCCTCATGATCTCCCCTGCAATAGACTTTTGATTAGTTATTTTCAGTACCAGGCATGTATTCCCTCCCATAGAGAGGGCCTTCAGTCCAATTACAGAGCAGTTGGTTACCCCAAGAGCAGACATGCCACTATTGCACCCGTTCAGTCATTGGGCCTGTCTGGCCAAACTTGAATTTTCCAGTGTTCACTGTTTTCAACACTGATGACTTCTGTTCCCATATGGCTACATGAAGTGCAGCTGTTTCCAGTTTTCAGTTGGCTGAAGGGAGAAGGTTTTCTGCTCAGCACCAGTTGCTTTCTCAGTGACCTTGCCTCTCAGGCAAGAGATGTCTTCAGCAATAGGGTCTTACCATCTGTTTCTCAAGGGAAACCAAGGGCCTTGGCAATAGCCTTTAACGTTTTGGAGGCTACAGCAACCTCCTTGGCCAACAACTCACTGGAAGGTATCTCATCCCAGGCACTGAAAATTTTCTAGTAACAATCTATAGCTTCTGGATATGCCATTATTCAAAAAAGTAGGTTAACATAAGTCTTATTCAGACTATGGACACTATGAATAGAGCAAAGAGACAACCTACAGAATGGGAGAAAATCTTCACCAGCTATACATCTGACAGAGGATTAATATCCAGAATATACAAAGAACTCAAAAAGCAGAACAATAAGAAATCAAATAACACAGTTAAAAAATGGGCTATGGAACTAAACAGAGAGTTCTCAGAAGAAGAAATACAAATGACATGTAAATATCTAAAAAAGTGTTCTACATCCATAGCCAACAGGGAAATGCAAATTAAAACTACTTTGAGATTCCATCTCACTCCTTTCTGAATGGCTACCATCAAGAAAACAAATGACAATAAGTGTTAACATGGATGCAGAAAAAGAGGAACACTTCTACACTGTTAGTGGGAAAGTAATCTGGTCCATCCATTGTGGAAATCAGTGTGGAGGTTCTTGAGACAGCTAAAAATAGATTTACCATATGATCCAGCTATAGCACTCCTAGGCATATATCCAGAGGACTCTTCTCGCTACCTTAGAGATACTTGCACAGCCATGTTTATTTCTGCTCTATTCACAATAGCTAGGAAGTGGAACCAGCCTAGATGTCCCTTCACAGATGAATGGATGATAAAGATGTGGTGCATTTACACAATGGAGTTCTATTCAGCGGTAAAGAAAAATGAAATTATGAAATTTGTAGGGAAATGGATGTATCGGGAAAGGATTATACTAAGTGAGGTAACCCAGGCTCAGAAAGCCAAACGTCACATGTTCTCTCTCATATGTGGATCCTAGCTACAAATGAATAGACTTGTATGTGAACTGGAACCAAAAATCGATAGCAGATGCCAGTAAGCTGGTAAAAGGCTATAAGGGAGGGAGGAGAGGGAAGGACTTAAGTGGATGGTATTGTGTATATGTAAGTAGAACAGGCTACAGGGAGGGGAAAGGCCTAAGTGAGTCCAGGGAAAGAAGGGGAGGGGGAAGGTCAATCAAAATTCAACATAGTGTGAAAAACACTTATGTAAGCCTCCTTTTTAAAATAATGGCAGACAATTTTGACTATCATTTGCTGCCCTGAAAGCCACTGTGATGGGAGTGAAGTATACAACCAAATTCTCTTCACTCTCCTGTTTTGCTCTCACTGTCTGAAATGGAGCCATAAAAATACTAATTTGGGTCTGGAGAAATGGCTTAGTGGTTAAGGCATGTGCCTGTGAAGCCCAAGGACCCAGGTTTGATTCTCCAAGTCCCATGTAAGCCAGATGAACATAGTGGCATGGCACATGCACCTTGAGTTTGTTTGTAGTGGCTAGAGGTCCTGGCATGCCCATTTTCACTCTTGATCTCTCCCTATCTCTCTCTCCCTCTCTGTGTCTGTAATAAAATAAATAAATAAAAATAAAATCTTTTTAAAAATACTAATTTTAACTTCATGGATAGGCTATAACTTGGATAAGGAAAATATGTATTTTGATATTGACTGATTTCTGAACTGTAGAGGACAAAGCTACTCTCATATAAGACAAGATGGACAAAAGTTAGAATTGCAATCAAGGCACCTTCATCCTCATATTGAGTTAATCTGCCTGCTATGAACTGATCATGGCAATATGGATGAGAGAAAACCTATGTTTGTAAATCTGTCTCATTCTGTCTGCTTGCTTGTTTGTTTTTAATACAATGGCATAATTGTGTACAAATTTAAGTTCTCTGAGTTAAAGAGTGTCACAATAGTGAAAGGAACATGTTACAAGCAATTACAGCATAGATCAGCAAATCCTGTAATAATACCCTCAGTGTTCAGAAGAGAAGGATCAACTTGTTCTGCTTAAGGAATTACAGAAAATAGTTACAGAAATAGGTGAAATTTGGTGGGCTGTCTAAGGCAAATGTTATTTTTATAGTTATAAAAGCATTTTTTGAAAGAGAAAATACTGAAGTTGTGAGAAAACATGCATAGCTTGGAAAGTATTGGGATCCTTACTGTGACAGATGCTTGGGTTGTATGAGGGAAGAGCCACAAAATACTTTTAGGTGAGATTCTGAAAGCCAGTTAGTGTTGACTTTTTTTCCTTTCAGTAATGTAGAGCCAAGGAGACTCATACACATGTGAATGAGACCATTAGATTTTCTTCTCAAGAAAGTTAAATCTAATGGCAATTTCAAAAAAAAAGTTGAATTAGAGTGGGAAGATATATGAGAGCAAGGTAAATTTTAACTATGTGGATAGTGTGTAACTCAAAATGAAACTTTCATTTTCCAGAGTGACAAACTAATTATTAAAAAAATAAGTCAATAACTTCCCCAGCCCCACCCGCAAATACTTTAAACATATACTGTTGGCATTCAACATTTATTTCTAGTTATTTTTTAAAATAAACTTAAATGCAATTCAATTAATAATTTTAAGTGTACTAATGAAATTTTACAAGAGTGTATTTGTGCAACACAAGCCTTTATCAGAATAAAGAACATTACCCCAAAAAAAAAAAAAAAAAAAAAAAAGTAAGTCAAAGGTAACTTTCTTGTTTACATCTTGAAAATACTAGTGAACTCCTATGAAATTGAATAAAGTTATCATCAGCTGAAGTAATCAGTATGAATGGAAACAAGTCATATTTTGGTATATATGTGTATATGCAAGTTATATACACATATATGGATATGTGCATATATAAAGAGAAATGTATGAGTACATACAGATATTATTAATGAATGACAGCCTAGAAAAATTACATACATTCTGATCTGTGCATGGATAGAAAGCAGAACCTATCTAATAATTGATCTGTCCTGTCAGACAGCATTCCAAGAGAAGACCAATTACACTAAGACCAAATTATACTTTTCAATTACACAGGTGAATCAATCCAACTCAACATGTCAAAGCATAAAAAAATGTTTTAGAAAAGACAGGCAACACACTAAATTTCTCTGCCCATTACCTGTAGGTAAGTACTACTCAGAAGAGTAAACTGTCATTCTGTCAATATCTGAGAGCTTATAAAGGTTTTCCAGGCCCATCCATCAAGGTGCCTTTCACTATACTTGAAAATACATTCCTAAAACACATTACTTTCAGAATTATTTTTTAAATGTTTTTGAGCTCATGAAAATAAGATAATAGTAGAACATAACAATATGGAGAAACCCAACCTTTTTCTTCAATATGAATAATATCACATGTTTCTTCCTGCATTGTGTGTATTTTTAAGTCTTATTTTTCTGAATTCATGGGTATGTGGTACAGGAAAAAACAGTGCACTAACACCTGTAAGACTCAAGAAAGTATGTTTAAAATAAAATAATAACTTGTCTGTATTTCCAGGATAATGTAATGCATAAATTAAGAGTAAGTTTGAAGTAAGACAAAGAAGCAGATGGAGTAGGATCAGAGTTTTTAAACCTATTGGAAGTTGTGTTCATAGTATGGTGATAGGAAACTAGTGAAGATTCTCAGATCTTCATTTCACAAAGATCTCCCTGAAAAACTTGTGGGAAGGAATTTCTTGATAAGAAGTATGCACAAGAAAGGCATGATGACACTCACCTGTAATCCTGGCACTTAGCAGGTAGGGATGGGAAGTTTAGTGGAAAAGGTCATCTTGGGCTACATAATGAGTTCAAGGCCCACCTGAGCTCCGTGATTGCCTGTTTCAAGGAAAGGAAGGACAGATATGAAGCTATCGTCATAAGATGATGGAATGAAATGGTAGCTTTGGCTAAATTGTGATAACAAGCAGAAGGGAACATATTATAAAATAATTCAAAGGTCAAGTTGGCAGCACTTTGTGAGGGACTGAGTAAGTGGGATGAGAAAATATGCAGCTATGAAGAAGTTGGGGATAATAGCAGTGTACCTTAGCAGGACAAGTTATACTTTAAAAACACACATATATGCATTTTCCCTGCATTCTGATACTAAGGAAGAAATGACAATTCTTATTGATCTTGATTACAGAGGAGTAAAGACAGATACAAAAGCCAAAGAATCTAAGGAAATCTTAAGTAGCTGTTAGTGTTTGGAGCTTCTTTTTAAACTCAGAAATTCTTTCTTCAAGTTCAGGATACTTGTGATTGAAAATCCACTAATCTGACCTTTTATGAGATGCTTGTCCCTGAAAAGGCCCTTGCATCCAAACTGAGAACTAATTAATCTACTTGTTTTTCAATTCTAATCTCTCTGGGCAATAAGCCCAATTGATTTGGCACTAACTTCAAAGCAAAGAAAGGCAAGGCCACAAGCCACACAGCATTCAGAAAGAGGAAGGGGGGATGAAATGAAGATAAAGAACACACAAAACCAATCTACCTAACAATGACCTCCGAGAGAAGTCTCAGTTGTAATTGGTGAATGTCATGTCACCCACCCACGAAAGGTTGTGGAATGATTATAATGGAAGCTAATTCCACTCCAAGACAGCAAATTTTAGTTAGATCAAACATAGACTCTGGTGTATCTGAACCTGGCTTTCTTATAAAGAATGGAAAACATCATAAGCCCTTTTTAGTATTAGCATAAATTTGTGAATGATGGAATTCAGTTGGAAATTTGTCAATGTACCTACACAAATAGTTACAATGTTCCCATCTTGTTTCAAAGGGAATAATAGGTATAAACAAATGTTATGATCAAGCAGGTAGGAAAATATTTACCTGAGATTATTGCACTAATTCTGGGAATTTTCTCAACTAATGATAAATACAGGAACATATGACACAAATTAGGGCATGAATTTTACTAACAGAGTTGAAACAAACATTATGTTACCTCAGTTGCTCCCCTTGACAAAACATTCAAGCATTGCACTGAGCTTAGTGTTTTTCTTTCTCTTTAGTTTTCACTGGGGTCTCGTGTATGTGTATAATGTATACATGTGTGTCCACATGTGTGGATGCAGATGTCAGTGCTGATGCACATACACATGTACGTACTTGCGGGTGGAGACCAAAGGAGAGCCACAAGTTACTGTCCATCTCCCTTTAAAACAAGCACTGTCACTGACTTGCAGCTCACCAGTTTGGCTAGACTAGCTGGCCAGCAATCCTCAGGGACACTCTTGCCTCCATCTCCCCAGTGTGCACTACCACATCCAGCATTTTATATGGCTGGTGGATATTGAACTCTCCATGCTTGCAAAGCACTTTACTCACTGTTCTATCTCTTCAGCCCAAACTTTGTTTTTATCATACTTTTTTATCACCATATATATATATATATATATATATATATATATATATATATGTGCTATTTCTGAGAAATGTATTGGAGTTTTTGTTTTGAAATTTTACTTGCTGTGTTTTATATTTAAAGTTATATTGTAGTGTGTAGTTTTCTGTAATTTGAATTTTAAATTCAGAATTCTCTTTATAATACCTCAAAGGACCCAAATGAATCCTGTGACATTCACTTTGAGAATTAACCCAAAGAAATTAATGCTTAAGAAGCAGCTCCCACCATCAGAGAACTCCATCCCTTGAGTCCCACCTAACATCATGTCATGGAAAGTAGAAAGGTGAGGGGGTTAGTGGTATGCCTTTGTGGGGACACCCCAGAGCTGTCCCTGGTGCTGCTCCACCATCAACCTTTTTATTAACAACTCTGTAGAATCTGACCATTGTGTTCAGCTCCATTAAACCTCATCTGGTTGAGTGATGTGTCTGATGCCAACTGTAGTATCAGTACTGCGAATATTGCTACCATAGCTGAACTGTTTCTCTCCCACACTTCCTCTTTTGTCATATTTGCCCCAACCTCTTTGAACACTACCACCACTACTCATGCTGCAGCAATCTTATCTCAAAGGCATATTATTTGCAGGCTCTGGATATTATATACAAGTGCATCTTTTCATTTATATGTCAATAAAATCTTTATGATAGTATTATCATTGCATTTTCCAGGTCAGAAGGCATGCTTACAAGGAGCAAAAGTCTGGGTATACATATAATAGCATCAGGGTTCTGCAATGAGTTTGCTCAACCTCAGTGCTGTAAGCACTTTTCTCCTGATACACATATAAAGAGCCTCATCTGCCATCCTTCTGAAAACAAGAGTATCTTGTGCTGAATTGTGCCATAATGTCATTTGCAGATACCTTACTTGAAAAAATAACTAACACCTATCAATTATTGCACACATGACAGAAACTATTCTAAGAATTTATGTGAAACCCTCATAACAGCATTACAAAACATTCTATTATACTTTGTCTCATCTTACAGATAAAAAAGTAAGCACAGAGATGGATTGTCTGTTGCCAAGTTAAAACTTAGGCACCTAGTCAATATTCCATGTTTCCTTTTATCTTTGAACATATTTGATGAGTGAATTTCAAGTATAATCCATATTTGTTTCTTAAGTTTCTTGTTTAAAATAATTGGTTCATACTATCACCATGATATGGCTTTTCAAATTAACTTAGGAAGTATAATACTATGACCAATTTTGCTATTACCTTTTAAACTGAAACTGCTTTCTAAACAACGATGTTAGTACAAAAAATTAAGGTAGGCCACATGGAAAAACTCAAAATCTGTTTGCTAAATATAAGTTTAAATGCTACAAATGTCAGATGTGGATGTACATTGAAAAATTGAGATGACCAATAGATAATACCATATTTGAGGGTAACACACATGATCTCTGATAGTTTTCTTTTTATTTTTAATTTTTTATTTCTTTTTCAGTGATTTTAAAATGAATTAGAAATTTCTAGGCTATTAAAAATAAATTCAAACACAACTTCAAACCAGTCAGTTTTACTCAGGGCAGTGGGAGCCTGTTCAGTTGCTTCCTTGCTCCTTGAAATCCTCAATCACTGCCAGTTTGGTTTCAGCTTTCACAACACTTAAAGGCAGCTGAATGAAAGGGCAGCAGCATCCTCTCAAACTCCAACCATTTCAGCTCTGAAATCAGCTGAAAAGGATGTACTCCCTAGAGACAGAAAGGCATTCTCTCCATCATGAACCTACAGTGCCCTCAGGTTTCAGCAAGAGAGGAGTTTAACACTTGAACCCAGGTAATGCTATATTTTTAATTAAAGTGCACCCTTCTTGTTCCATATGGACTGTGGCAAAATTTATTTAATACAACATGACACATTTCAGGAAGGCAAGCAATAATAATATCAATACAGGCATAGCAATGTGGTCATAAATAATGCAGGGCACCATATTGGCCCAGTACCTCCATGAGACAGAATCTCTACATACATATTTCTTGCACAGTTTTATGCATGACTTCACTTCTCTAGTTTGCACTTCACTGCTCTGTTGTGTCACTCTACCAATAAACCTATACATCACACCAAGTGAAATATGCTTGCAGTTCCTTCTCTGGAGAAGAAAGGAGCAGTGTGGTTTAGAAAAGTGAGCATTGATCCAGAAGTCCGAGAACTTGAGTCCCTACTACTTTCTGGTCCCTGGTATGGGTGAGTTGTACTTCCTCTCTGAAATTTAGTTTTCACCAATGAGATTTATGTCCACCTCCCAAGGTTATTCTGGTGACCAAATGAGCTCATTATGAGAAAGCATTCTGAAAAGATTTTGTACAACAAAAGGTGTTTTTTTTTTTCTGTTTACAACAATAAACTTGACACTTTTTAGACAAGTACATAGTGCATTTATATAAATTATTTTACTTTCTTTTACTTTCCCTGAATTTATTTACCATAAAATTTGTTCACTTCTAGTACTTCTTTGTAGTCTTTTGTGATATAAACCACAGTATTTAATAAATTTTAAAAATATCAGAATTGCTAGTTTCTTAGACTTGATATGTTTTGTAGGCAATAGCACCTAAATATATATGCTTAAGGTTGAATTGTGTCTTCATTTTTCTCCAGTGAATTTTAATTTTAATTTTAATTATTGGTTTTGGGAACAAAGCTCTAAGCTGAACATGGGAAATGGATATTATGTAACATTGATGCTGTAATGTTTTTCTCATGTTATTGCTTATCTTTTTGGTTTTGGGTATGAACATAATTTACTAAATCATTATATAACTAGTTCTATTTGACCAATAATTCTATGTTTGTATAATTTACACTTTGTGTATTTTCTGGTTTGCTTTGAATAGGTTCCTATATAACTACATTATTTTCTATACTACATATTTGAAATGAGTACTATATTTTAATTTTTTAAAAAAAACTTCTAATTTTGCAGGACTTAACTTTTCAGTATTTTTCCAAAATATCAGGAACATAGACAACATGTAGAGACTGCAAAGGACCTATATATTTTGTGAGAATATTGGTGATATATGCCATATTCTGGTTGTAAACTCAGGTCTACAGTGTTACAGAAATCAGCCTTCCACATCACAGCTTTCCTCCCTGAATGAGGCAAGAGCCAGTTAGTAAATATATGTGGTCAACCTCAGATTTGCCACACTGGGAGTTCACATGTATTTTTAACTGCCTTCAATTGTTAATGTATTCCTCAAATGAGATGCATCACCTTGAAGAATGACTTTTTGCCCTCTGGGAATAGGCCAAACAAGTATTTCATTCCCTATGATAATCAGTTCTACCTTCAGCAACATATAAACCCAAATTTAATAGGCACTGGTGATTAGGTTTTAAGTCAGTCAGTCATCACTATCCACTGTGAAAAATAATAAGAAAAAATACAAATTATAACGAATTTGCCTTCGGGAGGCCTTGTTAGACATAATGGGACCATAACTATTTCAGGAGATGGTGAGTAAATGTTTTTCCTTCTCATTATAGACATTTTCAACTCACCAATTTTCAGTGATAAGAAAGATTTCTTTTAACTTGTGCTAAAGATATCTTAGGTCATTTGTTTTGACCACTTAGGGTATAACGGTCTTGAAAGAAAAGAAAAAAAAATGCTTACCATAAAACACTTATTTAAATCTTTTTAAAATGCTTAAAACCATATAGAGCTGCTCAAAGCTATAAATAAACTTAATCTTATCCAAACCTTCTACTGTCAAAATTATCTAAGGCTTTTCTCCAACGTAAACTTTACATTGGAATGAAAAAGAATTGTACGGGACATTATGGAAAATAACAAATCAACCCTTAAATCAGCAGCTGAGGCTCTGGACAGTAAATGATACAGTGGTTCCACTTTCTTGGAACTGAGTGGTGGAGGAAAATGAAGAAAGATACCACTGACAGGGCAGGGATGATGGGAACAGGCTCGCATTATGAATGATATGTTAAGTGATTGGCTCCGATGGAATCATGGGATTGCTGCTGCCTTGTGCAGAGCTGATTTTCATTCTTATTGTTCACCTCCTAAGACTCAAACATACAGGAGTGGGAGGGAGAAGAAGCCATGAGTGCATGCATTCTCTGTACACACACATAATTAGAATTCTTGTCCAAAAACACAAAATGGTATAGGGAAATACTAATGTCAAAATTATATATAACCAGCAAGGTTTGTCAGCTTTAATACTCATGTAGGTTTTCTACATTTTTCCATGTGAAATGAAGTGCTATACTTACCATAATCTTTTTTAATGTGGTAATTCCATACCTCCATAATAAAGGATCCTCCATCATAATAATAAGATACTGAAAATAGCAACAAAGATGTGTTATAGACTGTTTGATGTGCTTGGAGATGAATTTCATGTATTTTTTTCTCAAACCAGTAGACACTATTTAATTCATTTCATTGAACTGGTATGAGTGTAAATGTGTGTATGTGTGTGTGTGTGTGTTACCAAGATGAAGGTAAGGGAGTAGGGAGATAAAGGTGGACCAAAAGTCAAAAGAAATGATTGTATATTCTGTAGCATATGAGAAACATGTGAATAAAATTAAGCATTAAGCATAATGTTGTTGTCAAAGGGTTCACTTATGAAGGTTTTCTTTAAACTAATTTTCATTCCTACACAAATGTGATAGTTCAGATCTTATTTAAATATTCTTTCTTTTGTACAATACTTAAATGTATAGCATAACTAATGTTATTTATTCACTTGACTAATGTGAATTTCTGGACCTAAGATATAATCAATACTGACAGGAGTTCACATTATTTTTTATCTATTTTAAATCAAAAATTAGTAGTTTGTCTCCATATGATTTTTTATAGAGGGGAATTATAGCAAGAATCATTAATATGTAACAAAAAACAATTTAAGATATAATTTATAGGCCTATGAACTGCTCTTTAGAATTGAAAAAAATATATATATATTAGATAATGTGCTAATTGAGGACAGAGAATGTACTTAATGATTTGAAATGTATTTAATGATCAGTTCATATATCAAATTTTAGGCTACAATTTACATTCTTTTAAATAAACATCTTAGCAGTTATCCTGGGAAGACCATGTATAATTTTGGTAAATGTCAACAAATGAGAGCCTGAAAACTAGTTTTTCCTTGCGAATGGATGAGCTTGAATTATCAAATTTGGATGGAAGGCAGAAACAGAGATTTAAGGAAGATGCACAAATCAGCAATCAGAAGACTGCTATAATTATCATGCCTTCCAAATTGATGATAAAGTTAGACACTTGTTAGTATTAGAGGCCCCTACAGATTTTATTATCTGGGGTATAGCCCAGCAGGCATGTTCTGAGACTCCCCCAATACCACTCAGCTCACCCCCTGAGGGGAAATGCCACGTGCATTCAAATCAAACGTTTTCCTATCAAGTTCTCAACTAATAGCTTTCCTAGGAGACCCAGGGCTGTCAGTCACCTACTTCCTATTTAGACATGTTAAAACAAAATGTGTTGTTTATTTGTATTTCATTGAAGTGAATCTGTTTTCTCATATTGAATTTGTATCCAAACCCCAGGATGTCAATACTGCTTAACTTAGGGCTTCTGTTTGTTTTATTTTTCTCTGCATGTAATCCAGGAAAATGGTAATGTTCATGTCTATTTCGCCCCTCTGCCAATTTAAACATAGTATGCTAATTATTTAAAATTACTAGGACTAATGTGTTTTTAACACATTTTTTAAAAACTGAAACCTATTTTGTTATGTGCACAATGTATTAATGTATTAGAACAAAAGCTCAACTTGGGTTCACATATGGAAAAAAAATTAAATGAGACTCATAACTACCTTTAATAACAAAAAGTGAGGTCAATCGTTATATTAATTTAATTATTTTCTATGGCATTTTCCCCCTAGAGAAAAATCTAGTGATATAAAGTCACGCATTTGACCAAGCTGTGATTTTTCTTTGTAGAATAAACTCTGTGTGTGTGTGTGTGTGTGTGTGTGTGTGTGTGTGTGTGTACACATATCCTTGAAGAGGTGTAAGTATATGTATATGTATGATCCTGTGCTTTCAACCTCTGAGTTAGCTTGCTTGTGCTTAAGACTAAATGTACATATTAAGGATTCTACAAAAACAAGAACTATAATGTTTGATATGTACTTCAAAAGCCTAAAAGGCCAAAGAAAGCCCTTCCTTAATTATTGAAGAAGTAAAAGAAACATGAGCAAATAGCATTCATGCTTTCATCCCCAGTAACCTTTTATTGTCCTTTTCTTCAGATGGCCAAGTCAGTATATTTAATAAAGGCAGCAGCAACCATCAAAGAAGGCAGGGCTCTAATAAATGGTCCTGATTAAAGGCCCTGACAGGGTATGAACTTTGCATAAATTTTCCTATGGTGTCAGGCTAGGATACTGATTGAAAACTCATTAACATAATCACACATTTAGAGGAAATGCTGTAATGTATCAAAAACATTTCCCTTAGTGTAATAATTTTAAGGACATTAAAATGCAAATGGTAATAAGGAACTGTGTTTAGTGTTGTTCTGAAAGCCCTATTATTCAAATATTTAGTAAAAAGTAAGTAGCTGTGTTCAGAATGACATCTTCAAGATTTTAAAATTTAACCTATATATGAATCAAAAGACTTTATTGGATTTACCAACTACTTTTCCAAATTATGGAGATAGAAAATGAAGCTAGAATATTTGAGTTAAATATTACCCAGAACTGCTTTTAAAAAATGTAATCCTTTACATTATTAAAAAAAAAAGAAAAAGTGGATTTAAGCTGTATCAGTTTTCTCCAATGCTTAAATTTTTTTGAAAATTAGTTAACATTTTTGTTTTGGTATGATTGTGATTTGAAATATGTGGAAGTATTTTTTACATGTATCTCTTGGCTGTTATGAAGGTGTGCGTGAAGCAGCAAAGAACCTGGGAGGTCACAGCAGTACTCTCCTCGAATGCTAATTCTTACCAATAGAAGAAACACCGCCCTCCCCCACACAAATAGCCACAATTATGTAAAGAATGACGGCTTCAAACTGATGACTTTCAATATGCTCAAGACTAGCATACTGGTATAAGAGGCCAGAAAGGTCAACAGTAATTCATAACTGCTATAAAATTGTGTAGCATCCCAGGGCTTCTGCATGATGCTGGCATTATCCCGAGTCTTCTGCTGGTTTGTATATGTAAATTTGTGATCGAAGTGCACAGCTTTTACCGTATCACATGCAGAGCATCAATCAGGCAGTGGAACACATCAGAGTATTTTCATTATGCCTAGTTATTTACTGCATCAGAAAAAATTACCCCAGCAAGCCACACGGCCTTCTCTGGGTAGCATGATACAACCAACCAGGCTTCAACTCAGAAGTCTTGTAAACATTACAGGATTAATCTCACAATCTCAATCATCAATCTCTTCGAGCTCTGCCTTGGTGCAACTGCAGAGATTGGTAACCAGGCCATGTGGATTTAAATTTAACCCAGCACATCAAAAACTAGATGTCAGACCTAAGCTGTGTGCTGCAAAACATATGTGCATTTTCAATCTGGGGGAAGACAATAGGTGAACACATACAATGATGTATTTTATAAGCATGCTTAATTTGTCACTTTTATGTTTTGAACATGGTTTAGAAATTGGGACTTTCTCTTTCTCATTATTAAAAAAAAAACTCATAAATGTTAAGTAAGAAAACACTTATTACCCAAATAAACAAATTCCCACATAATCATGTAAACACCAAGGCATTCCCAGAGAGCTGTGGGACAGCTGCTTCAGGTGAAGTTGGCGATCAGTTCAAAGTCCTGTGTCACTGGGTCAGAGGTAGCAAGAACACCAGGAGTTACAGAGTAAGCCCCTAAGTAAAACATGTTGCTGACTCATAGGATAGCATTTGCATTAACTGTGAACAACTACTTGCCTCCCTGATTGCCAAGAGAAAAAGACAACCTCTTCTTTTCTTCCTTTCCAGCAGAAGGAGGGGGAGTAGAGGTGGGTGAGACAGACAGGCTAAATGAACACTCTATCATTTTAAGTTTAGCAACTGTGCAGAACATAGTCTGTTCTATTTAGATAATGCAAAAGATAATGTGCATTCATTTTTGAAAGTCAGGTGAAAACCATGATGATAATGATCATTTTTACCATAGTCAAGAAACAATAAATATGTAATGAGCAGACCATGTATAGACTGCCTGGCAGTTTAATTTGAACTGTGACCTTTTATTATTATTTTTTGTCCACAGCACTTTTAACTGAACATGTAGAATAAAGGCAATTCTTTCTTCCTCTCTCAATATCTTGCAGACTCCCTATCTTTGAATAAAAAATGAAGTAACCATAAAGGAATGCCTTTCCTTTCCATCTAATAAGGTTTTCAAATCTAGATGTTTATATCTATCTTATATATAAAAAGTAGATATTTCATTCTTACGCTTTAATCCTTGGTTGATTTAATCAGCACCATAGGTGCTTATCTGCAAGAATTGTCTGACTGCAGTAAAAAAAAAGATGTGGATCATATATTGAGAATTCCATAAGAGTAATTCACTTCTACCCAAGTGATCTTTTTGTATGGCTTTCTTAATCATATGAAATTTGGCTTTAAAAAACACTAAGGAGGATTATAAATATTTTTTCCCAAATAAATCATATGACAAAGAAAAACTCATCTTGAGGAGTTGTGATTATGGGACTTGGAAAGTGCCTTGCTTTCCCGTTTCCCTGCCTTGCTGGGTGGGCTTGCTTTATTTTGTGGTTATGTTGCCATTAATAGCAATGACTCTTTGTTCCTCATATGTTTCCCCAATGACTAGTTTTAATATAGTTAAAACTGGATGCTATGTTTCTGCAATCGAGTTTTGACTCTCCAAATCCTCCTTAAGGTTTCGATTCTGAATATGGTGTTCCAGGCATATGTATCTTGCCAATCTTTATAGTCCAAAAAATGTGAAATAATATGCATGCCCCTGAAGTTGCCATTCACACAACCAAATGGACTCAAGTCTTTAATTCTTTAAAGGCAATGTGCATTATATGAAAATAACTGTTTTGTTAAATCATCATTCTAAGATTAACCAGAATTGTTTGAAGCAAGAAGGACAGACATAAAATTTATAATGAGCATCACTGTAATATAATTTGCACAACTTCCCGGACTAGGGGCTTTATTATAAGATGTTGTGGGATACTATATTTTACTAGATATGTGAAACAACTAAGAACTTCTAGATGTTTTCATTGAAAATTGAGACAGCATGAAGGCCAGCAGAGTGGTAAGCAGGTTTGGAAGGGCTACTTGATGCCCTGGCACAGGAAGGCTGGCAATGAGTAGCTGCTTTCTTCAGAAAAGCAACCAGGAGGAAAGCCTTGGGATTTCTGGGGAAGAAGCACAGAAAGTGATGCTTAGGGATATTCCTTCCCAGAGCATAACCTCTAAATACATCATTTGACTCCATGGCTGTAGTTCTAACATCAGACTGTTTTCATTCTTTTGCTCAACAAATATGAAGGAGACTCCTACAGTCTTGACTAAGCACAAGATAGTGAGCTAAGAAGTGGGCCATAAACAAAATAAGACAAAATCCATAATAGTAATTCCCAATCAGCATCTCTATGCCAGCTCTATGTGGCACTGCATATTAAACAAATCTAAACAAAAGTAAGACATTTCTCTATATATGAAAATCTCTGGAAAACACAAATTTGTTGTTTATGTTACACCTGTCACATCCTTAGTAATTCCTTAGGCATTTTGGAGATGTGTTACCAATTAAGGGAGAATGATGATGTTAATGTAGCACCTGTACACTTTAGGATGAGAATATTTCTCATTTTACAAGAATGTTTTATTTAGCATTGATAACATTTAACACAGAATTTTCCTCTTATGCATAGTTTTTAAAGTTCTTCTTATAACCCATCCTATGTATCCCAGATCTATCAGATTAAGGAAATAAAATTTAACAAGTAAACCAAGAAACCATCCATCACTCATCATTATTTAATGTATACCATCCTTATCATGACAACATTGTGTATCTTTACAAACAATGTAATTTTCTGAATGAAGTCACAGAGTTTGAATAACAAGATTATTACTCTTGTTAATCTGACTACATCTCTAGGGAACAATATGAATGATTCTTTTCAAATACTATTATCAGATTCTTGTAATATCTAAGATTCAACTCCTTTATATGAGGACAAACAATAAATGTATAAATGTTGTATTTAGTTATTAAGAGCACAAATGGTGGAATGCATAAAATAAAACAAACAATGTTATTGCTCTTGTTGTTTTAAATCTGAAACCACAGAAATGATTTTATAATTCTAGTCTTGGTTTAATTGTCTTGTAGATTGAAGGATGAATGGTAGTGAAAATTTCTATTCTTGGCATATCCTTTCCTTAATATAAAGAAAAATAATATTATTTTATCGAAAAAGAACAAATTTGCCTCAATGAAAAACTGAAATAATTTTAACTTTCACTAAAAGAAGGAAATATAGCTTCATTTTGGGAAAAAAAATATATTTATTTTCTAACGGTCTGTCTTAAAAATAAGTTACACAAATTAACATAATATAAACTTCCATTTCTTTCAATTGTTTCCAAATGACTAATTTTGTCATACAAAATTTAATATTTATGCTTGTTATAGTCATGCATGTTTATAGTTATGTGTGCTATGGTTATATTAATAGTTATGCATGCCATGATTTCCAGGTAAGTTCTCAAAATTTTTCCATCATGTAAGAAGGCATGGCAATAAGCACAAAATGTGTTTCAATCCATACTGTAACAAAGTGCATGGATATTAAAGTTTCAACACTCCACGGTCAGCATAAACATGTGAGATTGGCCTCCATTTGAATAATATTTTAAAGCATGTGATCAATACAGCTTCTTCAGTTGCTAAAACTGAAAGCTTCTTCATATGGTAGGGTATTTATATATTTCTTTCCTGAAGTCAGTTCAACATTAATTTCTTTTATTTTTCAAGTAACAGGTATCTGAAAATTTGCACATTTTTTCAACATTATCCATGGCATCAGATATTTTTAAATACAACATTGACATTTGCTATTTCATAATCAAATATAATTAACATATATTTGCTTATAGAAAAAAGGCATAAAACAAAATAATGCACTAATTTTTTGTTCATATAATGCAGACAACTTTGGTTATGAAACCTTTTCTGTGGTTTGATTCTGTTTCCACTTTCAAGCACATTAGCAGTTCAGGTGCATTAGAAGCACAGCATCAACAGCATTTTCAAACCTTAGATCCTTCTTAGTAAGTAACAAACACAGACACACTTACGCCATGAAATTAGCACAATTTGAGATATACAATCAATAGTTGGATTATTACTTGATCTGAAAATAATAAATAATATTTTAAATTAGTATATAGAAACAGTTTAATTCTTCTGTGATCATGAGGATTTATGTCTCAGTAGAGCTTTGTCTCTTTGGGTATTACCAAAATATGCAGTAATGTCTTATAAAAGGGACATTATCTACTTGGATAGAGTGATATCCAAATAATGATTGCTAAATACATGCATTTAAATTGTATTGATAATCACAAATAAACATGTACGTGTATACTCTCTATAGTCAAAATAACTATAGCAGCCAGGTACCTAATTAACAAATGAACCAAACAGTGAAATAAGTGTGTGTTGTGGTTCCTGTAGGTCATGACACAGCAGTGCTTGTTGTACTTAGTTTCAGTGCATTTCCAGAATTAAAGATCCACATCCAGAGATACATTCAGAAACACATGATTGCAAATGCAGTTTATTAGTATTGAAAATTAGTTACTAATTCTGCACGTATTCATTTAATATTGTCTCTTAAGTAAAACTGAAATGTTAAACAAGGTCAAAAATAAAACCTATCAGTGAAATTTATGAAAATTTACAGGTTGCCTAAAATGCTAGGAGTTAATTTTAGTCGGCTTTCCCTGGCATGTCAGCTTGATTAAATTTAGAGTTTGGAGATGAATTGGCCCAAATTCATTAGTGTTCCCTGGGTGCAGATGTTGGTCAAGGTCAAGCAAAGCATACTGACTATAATGTTCGTGAGGAGGGGGCAGAGACTCCAAAGAAGCGAGACTCTTAAAAGGTCTGGGGTTGCAGCAAGAAACTTTGATACTTTTTAACTTAATAAATCTTGACAGCCTAATCATGGCTAAGCCTTTGCAGCCTTATTGGTACAGATGGCAAAGCTAGACATATTTAAAAAGATCTCAGCAGCGAGTGTAAGAGAGCTAGGAATCCATGTGCAGTGTTGGGCTCCAGGAGAAAGTGAAAGAACAGAGGATAAAAAGCTACACAGCATTTCCATCTCCTGACATCTCCAACAGCCTCAGATACAAAATATGATAAGGCCCCTGCTGAGCTAATAAGCCCAACAAATGTCTGTGTCCGTGAAGTAGATGAAGTGGGATCAAGCCGAGGGGGAAGCTGTATGAAAATAAGCCTGCACCAGGGTATAATGGTACTAGAGAAAGCTCCAAGGTCAGGCTGATGACAGAGACACCAGTTAAGGAGAAGCCCCATGTCTACGGAAGGTTTGCATGCTGGATCTAAGACATGGCCATTAAAAGAAAATGCACTATCTGTCCAAAGGAGGAAGAAAAAAAGAAATCAGAAATGCTTGAAGAGAATTTTATTTGTGTATGTATATCTAGTAGCTTTATTTTTGTGTTTATTTATAGACAACCTACAAGTAGAGGGGTGTGGGATAGAGGATTGAGAATGGACATGCACTTCAAAATGTCAGTAAATTTGTCAGTGCTGTTTTATGTGTCTAGAGGGTTCCCAGCCTACACTAAGCATTATTCTTGTAAACAAACAATGCACCTACGTGAACAGAGTAACAAACACTTCCTTATAAGCCACAAGTTTTCTAAGGGAACAAGACTGCTAGGTGAACTATTGCTCTACTTCCTTTCTCTGTTTCCTTTCAGATAGGTAAATTACTATTCATTTTTATTGTTAGTTAATATATTTTTTCTGTATATTAAAATATGGATTGAGGTTGATATTATAAAAGTCAGAAACACAGACCTGACCTAGGGCCCAGAAAAGTCAACATAGGTGCCTGGATTTCACAGCGCACATTATCTCTGGTGATAAGTCTCATGGCATTCCCACAACTTCCCTGGGTTTAGCTCTGAAAGTCCTGCATTCTGCAAAATCCAACAGTGGCCACTGTACCTTCATGGTGGAAGCTGGATTGCTAAAGCTAGTCCCTATCATGTGGTGACTCTGACTGAGTCAAAGAGCCAAAGTGTATATAGAAAGACGGAAAGATTAGTTCATAGACAGATGAGCCAGATTCAAGGCAAGGAACAGTCACCAGAGGTTAAATCATCCAGTCTGGTTGTCACTTTGATCAAATTGGCTTCATTATTCAGCAAACTTTCCATTGCATCTTGAAACCATTACCACATGTTTATGCACACATGCACACACTCCTTGTGGAACAAATAAAGTGATATCTATAAACTGTGATTCTTTATTCTTTTCCTAGTGATTAAAGGATCCACACTGACCTTAAAAGTAGTGCTGGAAAGGTTACCTAGCATTCAAATCATTCTATATCCCATTTTCTAGCAGACATCACCAGCTAGAGGATGACAACAGTGCTCTCATTCACATTTATGGAAATGAAACAGAGAATATTTAAATGAAAGTCAAGAATTAATACTTACAAATCTCTCTTCTCAATTTGGGGAATGGTTTGCATAAGCTTCACTATTTTATTTAAGAAATAATTAGACTGTGCTTGAAATTTCAAGAGTTTGTCAAATTACTAAATTAATTCTTAACAGATCATGTCGATTTTATAATGTCTGTCAAGCCTTTTTAAAAGGTGAAAATAACCATGTGAGTTAGGTCATTAAGTGTGTAGGAAAGCTTGGAAATTCTGCTATTACCCTAGAGTATTCAATTAGGTGGATCTTGACTACTTTTTAGGCACATGGTTACTTTGAGTTTTATGCAAATGTAAATATAATATTGGCACTGCATCTCAGATTCCAGTTGGGGAGTGTAATAGTTAACATTCTATCATGGTGTTAGGAATACAAACTTCATGACTTTGATGGGACTCTAATGAGGATGATGAGTAGATGATGAATCCCTGGAGAGCTGTTTTTCACAGCTGAGAAAAACTTTCACTACTGTATCCATTCACTTTCAATTTAGCTTACTGCTTAAAAATTTTAAGCATCAATAGATTGACTTTAAATCACATAAGCATCTTGTTCAAAATAAATAATAATCTTAGTAGAATGGAAGAGGGGACAAAAAAGATAACCTAGTGGTAATATAACAAATTTGCAATATGTCCCTATATTAAAGTTCATATTAAAATTATTTTGAACAGTAATGGCTACATAAAAGGGAACTTCTCATTCATGTTATTCTCACCATATCATACTCAAGAATCACTGGACAAGGGTCCTCTTCATCTAAAGTCCAGTAAATAATATATCAGTTTTTTACAGCTCCATTGTTCTATGAAGATTGCTTCAGTCTAGGTAAGTGAGATATATTCCTTAGAAAACTCAGAGAACCCTCACCCTCCTTCTTGAAACTTCCTCCAAAAAAGAAAAAAAAAACTTCATTTTTAAAAACAAAAAGGAATAATAACGTTCCCCCAGGATCTTTAAAGGGCAGACAAGCACTGACATTACCACAAGTAGAACTAAGGAAGATAAAGAAAGACTTTAATAATTCAAGTGCTTAATAAGTAGAAAGCACCATGCAGATAGTTCTATTAGCTTAGTTCAAAGAGATGGTCGAGGGAAAGTGATAAGCAAAAGCAATAGCATTAGGGTTTTGTTTGCCACACGTATCAGAGACAACAAATAGTATTTAGTGTGAACCAAAATCCACGGACTTGTCTGAAGTAATATTCAGCTGGGAATTTGAGTTCATCTTATACTTCATATTCTTTGTATGTTTTCATATTTAAAGTAATTTCTGGCAATTATAATTATTATAAAATTGAGTATTACAGCTTGATATAAATGAAGCATTGAGGGCTGGAGAAATGGCTTACCATTTAAGTCACTTGCCTGTAAGGCCAAAGGACCTACATTTGATTCCCTAGGACCCACATAAGCCACATGCACAAGGTGGAGCATGTGTCTGGAGTTTGTTTGCAGTGGCTGAAGGCCCTGGTGCATCCATTTTCTATCTGTCTCTCTTTCTCTCTGCTTCTTTCTTTCTCTCAAATAAATAAATAAATAAATAAAAATTTTAAAAAATCATAAATTAAGCATTAAGTTTATTATATTTCAAGAGTGTCTTATGGACAAGCTGCACATAGTTTATTACCACCTTTATCAAACTTACTAAGTTGAATTCTAGAGGTTTGGAAACTTAGCTGTCTCTTCAAGTATATTTTTCATTAGGAAAGACATGAGGAATACATAATTAAACTTGGGTTTCAGAAAGTTCAAGGAATATGGAACGAATGTATGTAATGAGTGTGCTGAGAAGATTTATACTCCAAAATCAAGGAGGAATGGTGGCAAATCTTAGCTTGTAAATTATTTCTTTATCAGCAATTTATTCAGCCCCAGAGTTCAAATCTAGAAAATGAGAAAAATAATAGCACCTACTTTGCAAGGGCTGTGGAAATACAGAGTATCTGCTAGATGTGAGAAGCAAGCTCCTTCAAGGCAGGGGCCACTCAGGAATGCACTTGTTGAAACTTAAAGATACTACAAGCATAAGTAAACAATATGTACTTTGAATGAAATTACATTGTACTATCAAATTAAGTTGGTTAAATATTGTTTTAATAATTTCTTCAATTTCTCAAATGAGTCATGTTTCCAGCTTTCTTATTTTTCTCTAAGGCAGGAATAATTTCTCCTTCTTGCTTCCTAAGTACTCTTAGACTTCCATTCCCTTTCCTTTCTTCTCTCTGTCCTTCTCCCTAAAATTCATTTCTCACCCACTAACTTGAACTTGAGTCTAGGGTATATTATGAAATGGCTGCCCTCTATTCTGCATTTAGCAAAATTACAATTTTATCTTTTTTTGGCCTTTTTTATTGACAACTTCTATACTTACAGACAATAAACCATATTTCTCTCCCCTCCCCCATTCCCCTTCAGAACTCCACTCTCCATCATACCCCTCCCTCTCTCCATTAGTCTCTCTCTTAATTTGATGTCATCATCTTTTTCTCCTATTATGAGGGTCTTGTGAAGATATTGCTAGGCACTGTGAGGTCATGGATATTGACGCCAATTTCTGTCTGGACAGTTGCATGGTAAGAAGTCCTGCCCTTCCTTTGGCTCTTACATTTACTCTGCCACCTCTTCTGCAATGGACCCTAAGCTTTGGAGGGTGTGATAGAGATGTTTCAGTGCTGGACACTCCTCTGTCCTTTCTTCTCAGCACTATGTTTGTCTTCTTGGATATCCCAATGGTCATCACCATTTGAAAAGAGAAGTTTCTCTAACCAGAAGTGAGAGTAGCATTAATATATGAATATGAACATTAAGTGTAGTACTTTCAAGGCAGTTTGGTGGGAATAATATATACATTTAGCCAGACAAGAGCAGACTTTATACCACTAAGCCTCATGACAGATTTCTAAATAAAAAAGATAGTATTTATTAAAAATGTTATTTATTTATTTGCAAGCAGAGAGAGAGAGATAGAACAGCGACAGACAGAGAGAATGGGCACACCAGGGACTGTAGCCACTGCAAACAAACTCCAGATGCATGTGCCACCTTGTGCATCTGGCTTACGTGGGTCCTGGAGAATCAAACCAGGATCCTTTCACTTTGCAGGCAAAAGTGCTTTGATTAGATTTTTCAGTATCTGGCATGTATTTCCTCCCATATAGCAGACATTTAATCCAATTAGAGAGCAATTGGTTTCCCCAGAGCAGTCATGCCACTATTGCACCCATTCAGTCATTGGGCCTGTGTGGCCAAACTCTCGAAGCCCACTGATTTCACTGCTAATGATTTTTGTCTCCCATACGGCTACATGCAATGCAGATTTTTCCAGCTTTCAGTTGGCTGGTCTACAGGAATAAGGTTTTCTGCTCAGCACCAGATTGATTTCTCAGTGACTTTGTCACTCAGGCAAGTGAAGTCTTCAGCAATAGGGTCTTACCATCTTTTTTCTCAAGGGAAACCAAGGGCCTTGGCAATAGCTCTTGTACCCCAATCCAATCCCAGAAGTAATCCTCGGTGTTGAGTTTGCTTGCTAAGCAGGTATTCTAGTGGACTTGGTGGAACAATTTACTGGCAAATTCTAAACTTCAACTGAGCAACATATACATTCAATAAAGGCCAGCACAGAGTATACAAGTGTGGGGATTAAAACAAACAGATAGTCTTATAAAGTCAAAATCCCTAAGGGTGTGTGTTGCTCTACACCTTAATCCTGTCAGCTGGGATGTAGAGAATTCTGTTCTGAATTGGGTTCCAGGTCAGCCTGGGTCTGGATCAGACCCTGCCCCCAGTAATGACAGAAGCAAAGGACAGAGGCCCTATGAATCTGAAATCATTAAAGGCAACAACATTCAACCCACAAGTACAGCTTATATGAATATATGTAACCCATAATCTGTCCTGATATGGAAAGCGAGATTAGCACTTCCAATGCAGGCCTATGTACCTGTTTTTGTTGTTGTTGTTGTTGTTGTTGTTGTTGTTGTTGTTGTTGTTGTTTTTGTTTTTGGCAGTTGGCCTGGTTACGTTTTGGTGTGACTTCCAATCTCACCAATGCTGAATGCCCACCTTGATCCCTCTGTGTTGTGCTGTGGAGCTGCAACGGAGTTCTGTTCAGCTGTGCTGGATGCACTTCGGCTTGGGGCTGAATGCTGAAGGTTCGTGGTCTGATGTTTTGGGGATGGGAGAGTTTAGTACCCTGTATGTCTTTCAGCAGCTCCTTTCCTTCAGCTGTCTTTCCTTCAGATTTCTTGACTCTGGAAGGAGGCTAATGAGGTTGGAAAGTCCCCTTGTTTGGTCTCTGCTGTCTTGTTTTGGGACCTCATAGTTTGCTCCAATCAACAGCTCCTTGTGGGTAGCAACTGATTGATGGTACTTGGAGTTACAGGCCAGGGACAAATAGTAATAATAATAACAACAATAATAAAGCTCAGGCTTCATCCCACCATCTCAAGGTGCTTTTCAGGTGCTCTTTGCTTACTCCTTTTGAGAGTTATATCTTTCAGTCTATCTCTAAGGATAAAGATTTTTATGGTACCAGTTCATTTTGGATTTAGTTTTGTGTTTATTTTCCCCACCATCTCCTTACCCAACCCCCAAACCCTCCAATCCCTATTGGCTGGGCCTTGAGTTGCCAATCACATTTCTCAGAAACTTGACCTGGTTCATGTTAGGATCTGAAAAAAAGTACAATCATGTTTTTGGATTTCTGTGACTGGATGAGTGAGCTGAGTATGATCTATACCATGTCTGTCCATTTTTTCCTCAAATTTCATTGTATCCTTTACCACTGAGTAGAATTCCATTGTGTAAATGCACCAAAATTTTGTTATCCATTCATCCAAAGATGGGCACCTGGGTTGATACCAGTTCTTAGCTATAATGAATTGAGCAGCTGTAAATATGGTTTAGCAAATATCTCTGTACTAAAGCATGAAGCTTTAGAATAAATGCTCAGTAAGGGAATAACTGGGTCTGTGGGTAGCTCTATGTTTACCCTTTTCAGGAATCTCCTTATTGATTTCCATAGTGGTTTTACAAGTTTACATTCCCACCAAAAGTTGATAAAGGTTCCTTTCCCCACATCCTTGCCAGCATTTGTTGTTGCTAGGTATTTTAATGATTGCCATCTTTATTGGAGAAAGGTGGAATTTTGTAGTTGTTTTAATTTACATTTCCCTATTGGTTAGGGATATTGAACATTTTCTTAAGTGCCCATGTTAGCCATTTGTATTTCTTCTTCTGAGAACTCCCTATTTAGTTCTTTGCCCCATTTTTGGAGTGTGCTGTATGAGTTTTCACTGTTTAGTTATTTGAGACCTTTGTAGATTCTAGAAGCTTCGGTCAGTGGTATAGCTGGTGAAGATTATCTCCCATTCAGTGGGCAATCTATTGGCTCTGCTTATGGTGTCTCTGTCAGAGCAAAAGCTTTTAGCTCCATAAGATCCCATTGGTTGAGTGATTGTTTAATTTCCTGGGATACTGGGATTTTGTTCAGGAAGTATTTCCTCACTCTTATATAATGGAGAGTTCATCCTATTTTTTTTTTCCAGTAGCAGGTCTTATGTTGAGGTCTTTAATCCATTTGGACTTGATTTTTGTGTTTGAGGAGATGAGTGCATCTAGTTTCATTTTTGTACATATGGTTATCCATTTGATCCAGTAACATTTGTTGAAGATGCCATCTTTTCTACCATCTACTTTATTAGCACTTTTGCAAAGATCAAGTAGCTGTAGTTACTTGACCTAAGGTCTGGGTCTTCAATAATGGTCCATTGGTCTAGGTCTCTGTTTTTATGTCAGTACCATTCTGTTTTTGTTTCAATTGCTTTCAAATATAACTTTAGATCAGGAATGGTGATATCTCCAGAGTTGTTTCTTTTGCTGAGGATATGTTTGGTTAATCCAGCCCTGCTGCTATTCCATTTGAATATTGAGATAATTTTTTCTATCTCTGCAAAGATGATGCTGGAATTTTTATTGGTATTGCATTAAATCTGTATATTGCTTTGGTAGAATTGCCATTTTCACAATATTAATTCTACCTATCCAGGAGCAGAGAAGGTCTTTCCATCTTTTCAAGCCCTCATTGACTTCTTTCATGAATTTCATCCATTATATAGGCCTTTCATATCCTTGGTTATTGCTTTTCCAAGGTATTTATTTATTTATTATTTATCTTTGTTATGGAAATTGGGATAGGCTCCTGATTTCCTTCTCTGCATACTTATCCTTTGCATATAGAAATGATACTTATTTTGTGTGTTAATTTGTATCCTGTCACTTTACTGAAAAATTTAATTACCTTTATGTTTTTAGATGGAGACTTTCAGGTCATTTATTGGTAGGAACATGTCATCTGCAAATAGGGCTAATTTGATTTCTTCCTTTCTGATTTGTATACCTTTTATTTCTTTCTCCTGTCTTATTGCTTGGGCTAGGACTTCTGGTACTATGTTGAAGAGCAGTGATAAGAGGGGGATTCCCTGTCCTGTACCCAATCTCAATGGGAACTCCTTGAGTCTTTCCCTGTTGAGTTTTACTTGGGTTTTAGATGGTTTATATATAGCCTTTATTGTCTTGAGATATAAATCCTACATACCTATCCTTGCGAGCATTTTGATCATGAAGCGGTGTTGTATTTTGTCAAAGGTCTTCTCTGCATCAATTGAGATGATCATGTGGTATATTACTTTGGCCAGTTTCCATATGTTGAACTATCCCTGCATCCCTGGGATAAAGCCTACTTCATCAAGGTGGATAATTCTTTTGATATGTTTTTGAATTTGGTTTGTGAGAATTTTGTTTAGGATCTTTGCATCCAATTTTGTCAGGTACATAGACCTATAGTTTACTTTCCTTGTTATATCTCTGTCTGATTGTGGTATTAGGATGATGCTAGCTTCATAAGAGGAGTTGGGGAGGATTCCCTGCTCTCTGATTATGTGAAACAGTGTGATAAAAATTGGTTTCAGTTCTACAATGAAGGTTTGCTAGAATTCAGCTGAGAAGCCATCCAGTCCTGTATTTTTCTTTTTGGTGAGGTTTTTGATTATGTTTTCAGTTTTCCTGGATGTGATAGGTTTGTTTAGGATAGCAATCTGCTCTGAGTTTAATTTTGGTGGGTGATATGTGGCTAGAAATTCATCCCTTTCTTCCAGATTATCCAATTTTTATTGAGTAGATGTTTTGGAAGTATGTACTGATGATTCTTCCAATTTCAATGATTTCTTTTGTGACCTCTCTTTTTCATTTATGATTTTGTTAATTTGGTTTTGTGTAGGTAGTTTCAGGCCATTTTGCGTGGAGGAGCATGTTATAAGGAGTCCTACCCTTCCTTTGGCTCTTACATTCTTTCTGCCACCACTTCAATAATGGAACCTGAGTCTTGGACGGTGTGTTAGAAGCGCTTCAGTGTTGAGCACTCCTCTGTCCCTTCTTCTCAGCACCATGGTACCTTCTAAGTCATCACAAGGTCACCATCATCTGTAAGGAGAAGCTTCTCTAACCACAAGTGAGAGTAGCATTAATATGTGGGTGTAGTCATTAAGAGAAGTGCTTACTGGGCAGTTTGGAGAGCATAATATACACATTTAGCCAGACACCAGCAAATGCTTCACCCCTAGGGCTCATACTACCCCTGTTGTAGGTTTTCAGTATCAGAGATATATTCCCTCTCATGGAATGGGCATCCATTCCAATTTGAAAGTGGTTGGTTTCCCCCATAACATAATTCCACTATTTCACCAGTTGGCTCATTTGGCCTGGTTGGCCAAATTTAGAGCTTGCAGTGCTTACTGTTGAGCATCTTCACTGGTGTTTTTTCTCTCTCCCATTGAACTGCATGCAGTGCAGCTTTATCCAGCTTTCTGTCAGCTGGTCCACATGGAAGAGGTTTTCAGCTCAGCTCCAGGAGGGTTTCTCAGTGACCTTGGAGCCCAAGTATGTGGAGTCTTCAGCAATAAGGTCTTACCATCTATTCCTGGTGGGAAACCAAGGGCCTCGGCAATGACTTGCAATGTTTTGGGGATATCTGTGACCTCCCCGGCCAACAACTCACTGGAAGGTATCCCATCCCTGACACTGAAACTTTTCTAGTAACAATCTATTGCTTCTGAGTTCTCCATTGTCTAGAAAAGAAGGTTTCCATATGTCTTATTTATATCCTCTTAGACCACCTTTCCTTTACTCAATCTCTTCCCCTGACCTCACTTGGGCCTTTTCACACCCATTAATCTGTTCTTCTACTTACATATATACCATACCATCCCCCTCCTTCCTTTTCTATTCCCTTTATATCCCCTTTCTAGCTTACTGGCTTCTGCTACTGACTTTTATTTGTACTCAGTAGTCCAAACTTTTTAGCTAGGATCCACATATGAGAGAACATGTAATGTTTAGCTTTCTCGGCCTGGGTTACCTCACTAAGTATAATCCTTTCCAGATCTATCCATTTTCCAGCAAATTTCATGATCGCGGGGTTTTTGGTGGATTGCTTCCAGTTCAGCAATTCTTTCCATCAGGGTCATGTTTGTTGTTGTGTTTTCATTTTGGGATTCAATTCCTGTTGATTTTTCTGTGATTTCTTTGGAGGCTTCCATTGTGGAACTAGGCATCCTTGGTGGAGAACTCCATTTTCTGACTTTCATTGGTTATTTTGCATTGTGGTCTACGCATCTTGGGGAAACATTTTATTCTGTTGAGGTGGAAGCAGGTATTTGTCCTTTTAAGATCTTCAGTGGGTGTTTGGTTGTAAGTGTTGACCTGATTGGTGTTTGATGGCATGATAACTACAGATGTACAGATTGTGGAGATTGCAAGTATATCAAAGTACCTGGGAAACTGGGAGGTGGGGAATTGGGAGCTCTGGCCAACTGACTCCACTTGCACTGTTCTTTTTAGCTCACAGGGATCAGTGGTTGGGGAACCAGGAGGGGAAGCTGGAGATCCAGGGACTAGAGGCAATTTCCTACAATGGACCATGCAACCTCTGGCTAAAGGGAATAGGGATTAGGATACCCAGGGCCCAATCAATCAGGAAAATGTATGCCTGCTTCTGTAGCCCACATGCATGGACCAGGCCACCCAAGGCAGCAGTTCTCAGGGAACTGGGAGTTGGGAAATGAACTTGGAGCTCTGGACTATTCACTCCACACCCTCACAATCAGGGGATCCAGTAGTTGAGGACCCAGGGACCATTCAATCAGGAAGGCAAAATAAGGAGCCTGTTTCCGCAGCAGGCTAGCTGGGCCCAGGCAGCCCCAAGCCAGCTGGAGAGGAACTGACTGGGACCAGGGAACTGTATCTGGGAGGAATGGAATGGGACAGGGAGTTCTGGCAGGGGATTTGTGAATTGGTGACCCAGGGGCCCTTCAATCCTTAATTTTGATTATTAATACAGTAGTTGTGAATTCTTTTCACTATATTCCCAAGCTCTGTCATAAACTCTAACAAACAATTTTTTAAAAATATAAATGACTAATAAAGATGTGTTGTATTATACACATTCTCCAGGGTGGCATATGCTGTTTGTTACTTTTCTACAATGTTATATGTGTATGGAAAGGTTTCCTTGTGTCCATCAATTTGAATGGTCATGTTGTTATATTAGTTTTGGTGTTTCTCATTGTTTAAATTATCATAAATCCTATACATTCTCTAGGCTTGATATCTTAAGTTCCAAAAAAAATTACATGTAATATAAATACTAAATTCTTAAATACATTATTTACAGGTTAGATGGAATGGCTATTATTTTGGTTGTAATACTTTTACCTCATTCTCATGAGTAACTATCTACATAGAAGGACTATTAGGAAAACTTGAATAATCTTTACAAGCTGTTTGACCTTCTTTATGTCATTTTTTACATCTAATATTGAATGTCCCCCACCTTTGCACAATTCACTAATCTACATAAATTTTAATAACATTTTGGGATATTTCCTCCCAAAAAATTCATAGCCTCATTAACCTAGTAGTTACTCCCCTGTTGTATGCATGTAAAAGTGAGGTTAAGACACTAATAAATCATAGAACCAAAGTTTGCAAATGTTACCTTTAATTCCAAGTCTGAGGTTTTATGCTCTATCACTCATATTTTGTCAGAGATATTTAAAAGAGAAGGAAAAAAATGTGAAATAGTATCACACATTCAAATACATACATGGCCAAGAATTAACCACCTCTGTAAAAATGATCATTATTATTGATTTTGGTAGCTTTTGGCATTAATGACTTGACTCTCAATATGTCCAACAATTTGGGCAGCTTCAATGAGGAAATTTCAAGATTATCCAGAGAAGTTAGTTGTTTCTTTGCAAAATGTGGTCAGAAAGTAATGAGATTAAACATATTCCTAAAATAAAGGCACATTCATGTTTCACAGAACATAGCTATCAATTGCCTTGCCCAAGCTACTACACCTTCATTACAGCCAGAGATCACATGAGCATTTAGAAAGAGCAGGATGTGTCTTTCTGCCATCCATGTGACCAACCCTACCAACACCCTGACCTCTTGGTTCTTGACCTCCTCAACACTGCTGATAATTGTTTCCCTCTCCCTCTGACCCATTGCCAAGGTTATAGCCTAGACATTATCAGTAGTAAACATTGAATCACTGTTGAAGCATTAGTATCAAACATGTCATTCTGATCACCACATGACATCTTAAAAGTTAACTTGTTCCAATGGCTCTGAATTTTTGTATGACTTAGCTCACTATTTAAAATACATTTCATGCTCAGTCATAAAATGTCACTAGCCCTTCATGGCATTTTCATCTCCTGTTTTGTGTGTGTGTGTGTGTGTGTGTGTGTGTGTGTGTGTGTGTGTGTGTGAAGTTCCTCTTGAAAAGGCCACCATTTGGAGCAACATACCATTTTTTATGAGTGATAACAACTGAGTGTCAGATACTCTTTGGGGTAATTTCTTTTAAATTCATTGTCACATAACTCAGCAGTACATCTCAGCCTTACACATACCAGCGTGTACTTCTCCAGGCGCCTGTTCTGATATTCATCACATAGTGACTATTCATTCACTGTCTTCTTTTCCCAAACATCACACAGAGACATACACCCATGCAGACTTAGCTACCGATGTTATCTTTCTAGAAGAAAAGGAAAACCTTTACTACTCATCATCCAAACTCAGAAGCTAGTTACTTTCTCTACTCCTTTTCTCCTTCTGTATTTTTCCTGTAGAACAGTTATAAAGTTATATTGTACAATAACCACAAATTTCTCTATTTCTGTTGTACTCACACAAATGTACCTGCACACTTTTGGATTTCCCATTAAAAACATGTCCTTTGACGCTATATATCTTCCAGCCACTGTACAAAATGTTGTTGCTTCCTTTATAGAAATTTCTAAATTTATTTGACTCAGTGTAATGTCTCCATTTCTTTACTTCTAATTTTCTCTTTTTCAATTCTTATATACTATATCTATGTTACCAAATGGTTCTAGACAGTTATCAAAATACTCTTGTGTTCAAGACTTGGTCCTCTATGTAGCAATGTTTATAAATGAGGATTATGAGCAGTAATTGCATCATGGGGGTTCTTACCTCATCAATGGATTCACCACTTGATGGATTTACAGCAGGATAGAGAAATGGTTGGTGGTGGAAGCTATAGGAGTTGGGGCCTCATTAGAGAAAGTGTGTTCTGGGCATGTGATCTTGAAAGAAATGTATAGCATGATCTAACATATTTGTGGATGTTTTCATTTTTTTCAGAAGTTGAATACAGACAGATGTGGTGGTGCATGTCTTTAATTCCAGCCCTCGGGAGGCAGAGGTAAGAAGATCGCCATGAGTTCAAGGCCACCCTGAGATTACATAGTGAATTCTTGATCAGCCTGGACTAGAATGAGAAATCAGGGGGGAAAAAAGTTGAATACATACAAGCAGTATGATTATGAGGACAAGAAGTGCAAATAAATGAGGACATTCAGAGTAGACATATAAAATAGAAAATAAGTCTAAAACTCTAAGGCATAGAACACAGTCTACAGTAACAATACTGTATCAAACATTGGAAATTTGCTAATAAAGTAGAGTTTCGGTGCTCTTGTCACAAACACAGATGCAAGGTAATTACATGTAATGAATACATTAATTTGCTTGGCAGTAATAATCACTCGCCCTGTGATTATGAAGACCACATGTTGTACAATTTAAATGCACAAGCACACAAACTGATACCAAACAAAGGGCATTCTGAGGTCATCTATGCAGCTTGTTGTTTCCTTCATATACAGTTTCAGATATGCCAGGTAGATCAATAAATGTTCAAATATCTTTTAGAAAATTGCTGCAGTCCCTCTTAGAAATTCATTTTGATACTTAATATACTTCGTAGTTAGAAAGTTCTGCTGATATCAAGCTGAACTTCCTTGTGCTGACATAACTATAAATCCAATTTTACTTCTTTTTCCCTGATCATAACACGCTAATCACTGTACAAAGCAGGTTTAGACAAACTAAAGTGAAGCTTAAATTTAAAGCACCAGAACAACTCCACATGATTAAATTTTTGTATGCTTAATGTCTTGGTCAGCTCAGGTTATAATAAAGAATCATAAACTGGATAGCTTTTTTTAATTTTTGTTATTTTGAGAGAGATAGAGATAGAGAGACAGAAAGAGAGAGAGAGAGAGAGAATGGGTGCACCAGCAGCCTCTCAGCTGCTGTGCATGAACTCCAGATGCATGCGCCCCCTATGGGCAAGTACAGCATTGGGCCCTTGCATCACTTTTTGCATCTGGTTAAAGGTGGGACCTGGAGAATAGACCAGGAGTTCTTAGGCTTCACAGGCAGGCACCTTAACTGCTAAGCCATATTTCCAGCCCTAAACTGGATAGCTTTAATACAACATTTCTATTTCACAATTCTGGAGGTTGGGAGTTCAAGATGTGGGGGAAAGCACTTTTCCTAGTTTACAAATAGCTATGGTCCAGCCACATTCTTACATGATAGAGAAAGGATGATTTAGCTTGCCATCCTCTTCTTATCAAGGAGCTAATCTGTTTATGAAGTTCCCTTTAACCTGCTTACCTCCAGAGGCCCCAGCTTTCAGCACATGGATTTCATTCAGTGGACAAGAGGAGGA
Organism: Orientallactaga sibirica; assembly: GCA_036365145.1. NCBI lineage: Eukaryota > Metazoa > Chordata > Mammalia > Rodentia > Dipodidae > Orientallactaga > Orientallactaga sibirica. The sequence continues at coordinate 44,376,756 of JAEOAD010000003.1, forward strand.
CAAAAACATTCAGCACATTGTCCTTAGCAACTGTTACTATTCATTGCCTTTTCTAGGTAAGCAATCATGGTTCTTCACTTATCATAATCTCATATTTATTTGAACTTTTCATCACACCTTCACCATGACCACCACTTCTCAAAATAAGGGGATATGAGAACATTTATAATATTGAGGAGTCAAATTCCAAAAATACAAATTCTAACCTCACAAATGTGCCTTTTGTTTCTGGTTGCCAGACCATGACAAGGAAGATATAACTCCCTCCCTCTTCCAGATGCTCCATGACCCAGAAGTCCTGACACTACACAGCTTCTTGTAAGCCACAGTTATTTGGACACTTACAACACTTTGGTGGAAACAAGTGAAATCTGCACTCTTCTTTGTACAGTATGTTTTTAGTCTAATGCTTCTTTCAGAGCACTGAAATACCACTGCATTTGGCATTATGGAAATACTTAGACATAACTGACAGGTGCTGTGGGAATGTTCAAGAAATTACTAATAACATTAGATTCAGAAAAATCACTGTGGTTTATAAAAATGTTTTTAAAAGATCCTATTACCAGTTTGAAGACTGGAATTGTATCTCCAAATGCACTGCAGAACTCTTGAGTTTATTAGACAAGGTAGCACACAAAAGTACAGATGTTGAAGCATATATAAGGAACTGGTCACTTAAGTTTGACACATTTTTCTCTAATGCTCTGTACATCATGAGACTTATTTTGCAAGGTTATTTGATTAAGATGATATAACAGAAAATTATAATCTTGTTTTTAATGACAATTTTGTGAAACCAGGAGCATTAGTCATTTTTACTGAAGATCTATTATTATTGATGAGTAAGGCAACTGAAGAAAGAAGAATTGTAAAATTTAGTTTTTTGATATTCCGTTTTCATTTATTATCCTTATAAATTCTATGGTTAAACAATACTGTATATATTAAACAGTTTTCCCACACACACCTGTACTGAAGGTTAACCAAGGAAAGGATATTTGGGCTAATAAAATATCCTTGTTGAGATTTGACTTCTAAAGTTAGTACTTTAAGAATTTCATTTCACAGTTTTCTAAAAGTACACACACACACACACACACACACACACACACACAATTTGTATAAATGCACACATATATATGTCACGTGCATGAACACACACTCCAGGCTTATATTACTGTCAGAAAGTATGTAGCAAAGTTTTGCCCTATGAGATTCTTTTACAAGTGATCATTTGCTTGAAATAAGTACTTTATTATTACAGTAGCATTTCCCATTAACAGAGAGCAACATATATCCATGGTACTCATTGACAAAATAGAGCTCCACTGACCACCATAGTGTCACTGAGAAGCTGCTTCTGCCATTGAGGATAAGCTGATGCTGATGCAAGAAATACAGACAATGTTCAATGAGCAACTAGTATGTGTCAGTCATTCTGGCACACATGTCATCTACCTTACCCCTATGCTGTCCCTGTAACAGTCCTGAAAATTGCACAATATGAAATGTTTTTTTTTTTCAGAAGATGAATTTGAATTTCTAAAAATTTTCATATTGTGTCCAAGTTGACCTAATAGTGAGTTTCAGAATCAGGCTGTGATCTTGGTCTGTTGCACAAGTAAAGTCTGTATTCTTTTTACTTTGTTGTTCTCTACTACACACAAACCTGGAACTCACTCTGTAGTGCCAAGCTGACTTCAGATTCACAGAGATCCTCTTGCCTTTGCCTCCCTAGTTCTGGGATTAAAGGGGTGCATCACCACACCCAGTTAAGCCTACTTTTTTTTTTTTTTTTTTTTTTTTTTTTTTTTTTGGTTTTGCAAGGTAGGGTCTCACTCTGGTCCAGGCTGACCTGGAATTCACTATGTAGTCTCAGGGTGGCCTCATACTCTTGGCGATCCTCCTACCTCTGCCTCCCAAGTTCTGGGATTAAAGGCGTGTGCCACCACACCCGGCTTTAAAAAAAAAAAATAAACATTTTTATTTAGTTATTTGAAGAGAGAGTAAGAAAGAGGCAGATTCATGTGCCACCTTATGTATCTGGCTTATGTGGGTCCTGGGGAATTGAAGTGGTCCTGTGGTTTTGCAGGCAAGTGCCGTAACCACTAAACCACCTCTCCAGTCCCCCAAGCCTACATTCTTAACCATTGACTTTGCATTCTTTTAAATTAGAATCAAGGACTCACTATCTACCTTTGTTTGTTTTTTGTTTTCTTTCTGTCTTTCAGATAAGGTCTCAAGTAGACCATGTTGGTCTCCAGCTCAAGTAGCCTAGGCTGGCCTTGAATGAGCCTTCTATCTTCACCTGTCCTAATGTTGACATGACTGACATGTGCCAACACATCAAGCTTCCATCTTTCTTCCAAAAGTAAAACCCATATACATTGCCATATGTCTACATCAGAAAGGAGTCTGCTCATAAGACATGCTTGTGAGCATATTATGAAGAATTTATAAACAAATGGTAAAATAAATACATCAAGTGAATAAACAGAAACAAATAATGACATTTTATTCTTGCTATTGGTTCAAAAGGATGTTATTGTGGGTCATTGTAAATGAAAGTTGAACCTTTTCTCACATATTGGGAAGGGTGGGCTTGTTCTATTTTTCTACTGTCAAGGTCTATGGCCATGATTCCTAAGGAATGAACAGTGCCAATCTGGATAAGTTTAAGTTATTTTATTCTATATTCATCATAAGCATGTACAAGGTATATAGGCAGTTGCATAACTTACAAAAAGAATAATAGCCAAAATGTCAAAACTGGATATAAGCCTATTTATAAGGTGAGAATTCAAATATATTAGGATCTTACTCAATTGAGAAAGATGAAATTTAGAATTAAAATCTTCAAAGGTAAAACTCAAAGTGGAAAAAAAATATTGCTTCAGTTAAAAGACTTCTTTTAATCCCCAAAATGTAAAATCAACACAGGAATTGTTCTATGTGAAGTGTGTGTGTGTGTGTGTGTGTGTGTGTGTGTGTGTGTGTGTGATATTGTAAGTGATAAAAATTAGAAAATTAGTACATACACATGGTGAAAATATAAAGAAAAAAATAGTATTATGAAGGGATGAAGGGATATAGCTTAGCAGTAACAGGCTTGCTTAACGTTTGTAAGACCCAAGGTTCAATAATCATCAGTACAACAACAAGATTGTGGAAAAACAACTTCTTGAATATAATTTTAGCAAGTTTAATTCATTCTTTTAGATAGAAAATATCACTATGTCGATTCAGCCCCAGTTTTTCTCCAAAAGGTGATGCACTGCATTGTTTTTTGTTATTGAGTTTTTCTGTTTGTTTGTTTGTTTTGTCAGCATGATTTTGAGACAGGGGCTTGTTAGTTAGTCCTGGCTGACCTGATACTAAGTACATAGCCCAGACTGGCCTTAACCTCGTAATCCTCCTGCCTCAGCCTTTTAAGTGCTGGAGTTATAGAAGTGATCTACCATACCCAGCTTTGATGTTTTATGGTTGTTGTTACTTGTATAAGAAAAGTCTTAAGATAAGGTTAGAGGTTACATAGGTAAGGATAGATCTATTAGGAAAGATAACTTAGTAGATACATGCACAAGAGCAAGATTAAACTTAAAATTGCAAAATAATGGTTATGCATATATGTATATTTTATTTTTTGGAAATTCGTAATAATTTTAATTAGATCCTGTATTTCTGGGAACCGAAATATTATAAAGACTATTGTTTTTCATGTTGCTTATACCTGGTGTTGGAACAAATAAGTAATTTATTCCTCCATGGAAAATTTGAATGCAGAATTTCACAATTATCTCCATACCCCAGGCTATAATTTTAGCTAGAATTCAGAAAGTAGTAGAAAAGGGGAGTAAAGCCAAATTACAAAAATCTAGACAATGGCAGGGTTTCTTTTTATGGAAGAGCAGAAGGAATTACAGAGAAATCAGAGAAAGAGGATATGTAAACAAAGATGAGAAATCTTCATCACCCATCCTCATCATGGGTGAGACAGTGATTGTTGTAGTTTGAACATATATGTCCCAAACCTATATGTAGGACTTGTGCCCCAAGGTGATGACAGGAGAAGTCGGAAGCTTTGGAAGCATTTAGGTCAGAAGGCATTACCCTTGTACATGGGAACGGTGCCCTCATGAACACATCACGACTCCATTCAAGAGACAAGGTGCAGTGCATCCATCTCTAACCACCCTGTCTCCTGAACTGTAAGGAATGAACTCTGTTCTTACAAGCTACCCAGTCTCAGTTGTTCTCTTTTAGAAGCCAGAATAGGTTAAGCAAATCTGAAAAGACAAACTTTACAACAGAGACAAGATGGTTCAGTAACATTGTGTTGCAAAAGGTACAAAAAAGTATTAGGGTCACAGCCAAGAGGAGTGTCTAGAAGAAGTTCCAGAGAGGTTTGGTTAGCAAAATTTGCAGAGAAACATTAAGGCACAGGTACACATGTTCAATTTTCCAAATTTGAAGATTATATCAAATATACACCTGAGGCATAAATTTCTCATTTTATCACTAGTATGCCAAGGACATAAAGGAATGGTAGGACTCCTTACAATGTGCCCCCCCCAGAAATAAAATGATCTTGATATCCATGACCTCACAGTGCCGGACACTACCTACACAAGACCATCATAATTGGAGGAAGAGATGATGCCATCAAAATGAAAAGAGAGAATTATTGAGAGGGGAAGGGGATATATATGATGGAGAGTGGAGTTTCAAAGAGGAAGTGGGGGAGGGAGGGAAATGCCATGGAATATTGTCTACAATTAAGGAAGTTGTCAATAAAAATAAATAAATAAAAATAACAATTAAAGATAGATTTAAAAAGCAGGGCATGGTGGCGTACGCCTTTAATCCCAGCACTCAGGAGGCAGAGGTAGGAGGATCGCCAGGAGTTCAAGGCCACCCTGAGACTACATAGTGAATTCCAGGTCAGCCTGGGCTAGAGTGAAACCCTACCTTGAAAATCCAAAAAAAAATAAAATAAAATAAAAAATAAAAATAGATTAAATATAGTTAAACAGATACTGCCATAGATTTTATATCCAAATATCCTTTTTAAAATCTTTATTAAAGTTATTAGTTTTGGGATAAGTTAGTAGAAATATGAGGGAAATAAGGCATGAATAAACTCATTACAAAGTGATTTATGATGAACAAATCACTTTCCCCAACAATACCTCACTGAATTTTCATAACTAAATTTCAATGTCAAACTGAATCTTTTTGTTACCTTTCCCAGATAAATATAACTGTCTTTAAAATCCTGGGTTCCATTAAAAAAGATAACTCCCCTCAAAGATAGATATGCTGCAACATTAATTTGGGGTAGAAATTTCTTTGGAGTAAAGTAACAATACAATGCCTTCATGCAATATTTTGGCTTGCACAGTGTTGCCTAACATGAACCACTGAGATGAGAGGAACTATGTTATACCAACTGCAAATGCATGAGTCTCCAGTAGGAAAGCATAGCTAGACTCCCAATGAGACTACTTTGCACTTGGGAGCCCTACTTTAGTTCTACCTGTCTAGAAAAGTTCTACTATAGACCAGTGCATGAAATCTTATTTCACTGGGGCTCTCTCTGGTGCTAACTGCTACCTGATTGGCCTTTTTGTGCATTTTATAGTGCTCTTTAACTAACTATCTCATATGCCAAGCACAGTATCTATGAACCTTTTGGCATCACTCCTGCCTGCCAGCCTGGATTCTTAGTGATCTCCACTTTCTCCATCAGTATGTATACTTAGGCTTGTTTATACCTAAACACTGATGTTAATAAGTAGGCAAATATGTATGTTTACACCAATGTGGTATGGATCTGAAGTAGAAACAACCAGATGCTTAAAGTGATTTGAAAAGACATTTTGCTGAATATTGCTTATTGGTGTTATTGGCACCGAGAATCTGTTTCTTATTTCTATGTGTGTCTGTGGTATATATTCATGTCTACAGCATGTGGGCACACATGTGTATGTGTGCACCTGCATGTATGTGTGCAAAGTCCAGAGATTAATGTTGAATGGTTTCTTTAATCACTTTCCACTTTATTTACTGAAGCAAATTCTCTGTTGAGCCTAGAGTTCACCAATTCAGCAGGCTAGCTTGTCCAGGATATCCCCTGTGTTGCCTCTAATGAATTAGGATTATAGGTGGCTGGCACACCCACCCAACATTTATGTGGGTGTTTGGTTTCCAAACTCAGTTCCTCATGCTTGCATGGCAAGTGCTTTATGGACTGAGCCATATTCTCAGCCCTTTAATCTGTTTCTTGAAGTCTCTTTTTAACAGCTTGAAAACAGATTAGAAAGCAGACCATCACTAATGTCTAAGTTAAAGAAAACTTTGAATTTGGTACAAATAGTATTTGAACAAACATTACTCTGTTTGTGAAATATTCAAAAATGGCAAAAGTTGATAAAAGAATATTGGTGTTGTTTTTAACCTCCATCCCAGAGGACATGTACCTGGCTGTCTTATAAAGAAAAATACAGGCGTTACAGTCAAGATGGTGTCTGCCTAATCACTCCGTATCTCACAGGGAAGGAAAGGCAAGACATTTAGGGGCTTTTAACAGTCTGCAGATTCTAGCAGAGCTCCAGTGGGAGGGTGCAGGGGAGCAAAGTAGAGAATCTGCTGATTCCCATGCTCTCAGATAGCCCACCAGTACCCCAGTCCCCTCAAGCAGCCATCCTAGCTACACTACCAGCCACAGGATCCTCCTGCACCATCCACTGGCTAAATGGATCCAGGCAAGAAGGTTAGAATTTGCCCCTCGCTTCCCTGACCTAATCTTTCCTGCCATAGAAGAGCCCCACACTTAAACCCTGTCCCACCTCCATGCCCCCCCCCATGAGCAGTCCCAAGCCAACAGGATAGCATTCACCCTGCTCTGCCCTGACCTGGGCTTGTCCACCCCCCCCCCCGTAAAGCTCCACATGCAAATGCCCTATATCCCATTTTCCACCACCCCCCTTCACTCAGCCATCTGTGTGGACCCAGATCAATAGACTAGGGTGCATCCCACCCAGACCTAGGCTTTCCTGCCCCTGCATAACTCCACACACTAATGTCTTTAGTTCCACTTGCTGCCAACCCCATACATGGACCCAGGTCAAGGGTAAACTACAGCTTCCTCTTAAATTTAATAATATTCCTTCACTGTGATGGGCAGACCACAGTGCAAAAGGAATAACATGAAAAATCAAATGCAAGTAAATCCAAAAAGATTGCCCAGTCCCACAATGGATATCTCTAATCAAAATGTAGAAGAGGCAAGAAGATCAGAACCTCAAAATGAAGACACAAGCAAAGCAACCGTGGCCAAGAAAACAGCAGAATTTGCAGAAAATTAACAAAGGGCTAATAATTATATGAATGCTGTTCTCACTAGATTAGACCTAATAGAAAAGAACCAGGAAAAGCTCCAAAGACAGTTAAATGATCTGAAGGAGAGCAAAAAAATAGAGGACCTTAATAACTACCTAGCCAAACTCAATGAAGAAATAAATAAATGCAAGGATGAATTCCAAGAAGCATTAAAAATATCAGAAAATGATGTGAAAAGGGAACTCAATAGAGGGATGGAAACTATACAGAAAAAAAGCAGTATAAAACACAAACCAAATCAAACAAGCACAAAACTAGAAACTATCAAGAATAGAGTCAGTAATGTGAAGGATAGAAACTCAGAACTGGAAGAGAAAACAGAAGAAACAGTTCATGAGTCCAAAAGTTTCAATAAGTCCAAAAAATTTTGTGAACAGGACATGAGGGAACTGTGGGATACCCTTAAACATCCCAATATTCAGATCATAGAGATACCAGAAGGGGAGGAAATTCAGACCAAAGGCATGGAGAACTTATTCAACAAAATTATAGAAGAAAACTTTCCCACTCTCTCAAAAGAAAGTCCCATCAAGTTACAAGAAGCTAACATAACTCCAAACAGACTGGTCAAAAGGAGAAATTCTCCAAGACATACTATCATTAAGACTCTAAACATCAATAACAAAGAGACAGTCCTAAAAGCAGCTAGGGAGAAACAAAACATTACATATATAGGTAACCCCATCACAATTATTTCAGACTTCTCAGTGGAAATCCTGAAAACCAGAAAGGCCTGGAATGGAACACTAAGAACTTATGACTTCCAACCCAAACTACTCTACCCAACAAAAGTATCTGTCATAATAGTTGGTGAAAGAAAAACTTACCATGAAAAAACTCAGCATTACAACTATATGAACAGCAAACCAAACCTACAGAGAGTACTTCAGGAAATTTGCCACACAGAAGAATCAAACGACCAACCTCAAGTTCCTACAAGAAGCAGATCATGATAACCAAACTCAGAGAAGGCACAAAAAAATTACAAATTTCAAGAAAACACCAAAACACATAAACCACCACCACATGGAAGGAATTAACTCAAACCTCACAGTTATTACTCTAAACATTAATGGCCTTAATTCACCCATCAAAAGACATGAGGTAACAAGGTGGATCCAAAAATTAGACCCCTAGATCTGCTGTCTTCAGGAAACCCACTTCACCACTAAAGACAGACACCTCCTCATGGTGAAAGGGTGGAAAATGATATTCCAAGCAAACAAATAAGAAACAAGCAGGTGTTGCTATACTAACATCAGATAAAATAGACTTCAAACCAAAAGAAATCAGAAAAGACAAAGAAGGCCACTTCTTACTTATCAAGGGCATGATCCAACAAGCAGATATCACAATCATCAATCTTTATGCACCAAACACCGATGCACCACATTCATAAAACAAAACCTGCTTGACAACAAAACAGAAATAACCATCAACACCATCATAGTTGGGGACTTCAAGACTCCACTACCAGCAATAGATAGATCATCCAAACAGAAAATTAACAGGGAAGAGAGTTCAACAAAACCATAGATCAAATAGATCCAATGGACATATACAGAACATTCTACCCAAAATCCACAGGTTACACATTCTTCTCAGCAGCCTTTGGAACTTTCTCTAAAATAGATCATATACTGGCTAATAAAGCCTGCCTCCAAATACTTAGGAAGATAGACATAATCTCTTGCATGATATCATATCAAATGCTGTTTCTCTAGAAATTAACAAGAAAAGATATGTCAGGAATCCCACCAGCTCTTAGGACATGAACAACATTGTTTTAAACAATAAATGATTAGTGTACAAAAAAAAAATAAATAAATTTCAAAATTTCTAGAAATGAATGACAATGAGAATACATCATACCAATACTTATGGAACACAATGAAGGTGGCCCTCAGGGGAAAATTCATAGCACCGAATGCCTTCATAACAAAGACAGAAAAAATCCCAAATTAATAACCTAACCATCCACCTAAAGGCATTGGAAAAACAAAAAGAACCCAACCCAGAAAGCTCCAGACAGAAAGAAATAATTAAGATCAGAGCAGAAATTTATGAATTGGAAACTAAGAAAACTGATGAAATAAAGAGATGTTTTTTGAAAAAAATAAACAAGATTGATAAATCCCTGGCCAATCTGGTCAAGCAAAAAGAGAGAGAGAGAGAGAGAGGGAGAGAGAGGCTTCAAATTAACAAAATTAGAAATGAAAAAAGAGAGATCACAACAGATGTAAGTGAAATTGGGAGAATCATCAGGACTTATTTCAAAAATCTCTCTTCAACAAATCTGGATAATTTGGAGATAATGGAAGAATTCCTGGACACATACCACCTACCAAACCTAAACTAAGAGCAAATTAATCTCCTAAACAAATCTATCACATACACCAAGATTGAAAATGTAACCAAAAACTTCCCAAAAAGAAGAACCCAGATGGCTTCTTAGCCGAATTCTTCATGGAAAAACTGAAACCAATCTTTCTAAAACTGTGCCACACAATGAGAGCACAGGGAATGCTCCCCACTCCTTCTATAAAGCTAGTATCACCCTGTAGCAGACAGCTTCAGGTTCGCTGAGATGAACTTCCAGACCAGGCACAGTTATGGAGGAAGGGATATTATTTATTGAAGCTTACAGATCCAGGGGAAGTTCCATAAAGGCAGGAGAAGCAGCCTGCTCTCCACAGGACCAAGCAGAGAGAGAGAAAGCCAACCAGCCACCACAGCACACAGAGCAAAACTACAGCCAAAAGGTCACACAGCACACTTCAGGAACTCCTGCTAGGCATATTTGCATATCTTTACAATGGAATCTCAAACCATCACCACACCTTAAGACCGGCCCCCAGTGACCTTGCCTCTAGCAAGGTGATTGCAGATACAAACTATAAAGTAATAAAACATTGAATATATTGGGGGACATATATTCAAACTACCACATTCCACCCCTGGCCCCCAATATATTTAGCTCCTGGCCCCCAATAGATTTATAACTATCACACATTGTAAATTGTACTCAGTCAAATTTCAAAGGTTCTCACAGTCTTGATCAACTTAAGATAGTGAGTGCTGTAAAATCAAACAAGTTAAATACTTTCAACATGTAAAGGAACAGAGTAAACATTTTTAACTGTATAAGGCATAGCAAAGAGAGACTAGAACAATGCAAACTCAACCACCATCAACAGTCATCAAACTTCTGCAGTTCAAGTTCAATATAACCAGAGACTAACAATCTCCAGGTTTTCCAATTCCGCCGCTCCAGCTGAGCAGAGTCACCAGGGAAAACTTTCATCCCATGCCAACACTGCACTCCATGGTAGCCCTTTTGCACAGTCCTGGTATATCCAAAACATCTTCCGTTCTCCATGCAAACCACAGTCCATCTTCCAAAGGCTCTTGCAGCCTATTCCTGAGGGTCTTCATGCCCTGTCTCATGCCGCATCTCAGCAGCGGCTCCTGGGACCATGTGCGACTCATGACCACTCCATGCATTTTTCATATTTCCAAAACTAATACCAGGTGTGCAGGACACAGCCATATTCTTAATCCAGGGACAAAATAAACCATAGCCTTGAAAAGCAGGTTCCTTCTCCAGTCAGCTGTTTCCAAGAATTTGCATTTTTAACAGTCTTTCCTCAGGCATCCTCTCCATTGTTTTAATGTAAATCAAGTCTGGCCACCTTCCTTCCACCTTCCTGAAGATTGCTAATGTGTTGACAATAGCAGCTAAACCAGCCTCAATGCCTCTACTTTTAACTTGCTTCAGGTTTTCCAACTTAAAATCTTAAAATCTCAGTCCGATATCTTTAGCCAAGCACATCAGTCCATTACAAATTTAACCTTGATCAAACTTTCTGGGCCTGGATAGCAGAACGTAGCCATTCCTTATGCCAGTAGCCCAGTTCCAACAAAGTCCTCTGCAGTCTTTCCTTCCCCTTAGAAAGCTCATAAGCCAAGCCTCGAAGGTCAATACTGTCTGCACTTAGCATTCTCAAACTCTCATCAGAATAGTCCATAAAACTTGGCTTACCACTCCAGAAGGTATCTTCAGTTGCAAGCACCAAGTCCATGCCCATTCCTCCAAAACAAAGGTTCCAAAAGACGAATATCCACACGGTCAGGTTCATCTCACCCCACACTCCTCGGTACCACTTTACTGTAGCAGACAGCTTCAGGTTCGCTGAGATGAACTTCCAGACCAGGCACAGTTATGGAGGAAGGGATATTATTTATTGAAGCTTACAGATCCAGGGGAAGTTCCATAAAGGCAGGAGAAGCAGCCTGCTCTCCACAGGACCAAGCAGAGAGAGAGAAAGCCAACCAGCCACCACAGCACACAGAGCAAAACTACAGCCAAAAGGTCACACAGCACACTTCAGGAACTCCTGCTAGGCGCATTTGCATATCTTTACAATGGAATCTCAAACCATCACCACACCTTAAGACGGCCCCCAGTGACCTTGCCTCTAGCAAGGTGATTGCAGATACAAACTATAAAGTAATAAAACATTGAATATATTGGGGGACATATATTCAAACTACCACACACCCTAATACTAACACCAGATGGAGATGCAACAAGAAAAGGAAATTATAGGCCTATTTTCCTGATGAACATAGACACAAGGATCCTGAACAAAATCCTCGCAAACCAAATTCATCAACAGATCCAAAGGATTATCCACTTTGACCAAGTAGGCTTCATCCCAGGAACACAGGGGAGGTTCAACATATGGAAATCTGTCAGTGTAATATAGCACATAAATAAGCTTAAAAACAAAAATCACATGATCATTTCCATAGATGCAGAAAAGGCCTTTGACAAAATACAACATCACTTCATGATCAAAACATTGGAGAGAATATGCATGGATTGTTTATATCTCAACATAATAAAGGCTATATATGAAACTCTTAAAGCCCAAATAATACTTAATGGGGAGAGACTGAAGGAATTTCCATTGAGATCAGGAACAAGACAGGGGTGTCCACTCTCTCCTCTGCTCTTCAACATTGTACTGGGAGTCCTAGCTCAAGCAATAAGACAGGAAAAAGAAATAAAAGGGATACAAATTGGAAAGGAAGAAGTTAAGTTAGCTCTATTTACAGACGATATGATTATATATATAAGTCACCTGAGAACCTACATCTCAAAACTTTTGAAGGTGATTAACTCCTTCAGCAAAGTAGAAGGATACAAAATCAATACACAAAAATCAGTACCCTTTCTCTATGCAAAAGACAAAGATACAGAGAAAGAAATAAGCGATGTTGTCCCATTTTCAATAGCAACAACAACAATATCAACAAAATACCTTGGAATAACATTAACCAAGGATGTGAAAAACCTTTACAATGAAAACATAAAAACTCTCAAGAAAGAAATTGAGGACGACTTGAGAAAATGGAAAGAACTCCCATGCTCCTGTATAAGCAGAATTAACGCTGTGAAAATGGCAATCTTACCAAAATCAATATATACATTTAATGCAATACCAATAAAAAATCCCAGCATTTTTCTTAACAGAGATAGAAACAATGATCTCAAAGTTCATGTGTAATGGCAGAAGGCCTCGGATATCCAAGCATATCCTCAGCAAAAGAAACACCTCTGGAGGCATCGCCATACCTGATCTAAAGCTATATTACAAAGCCATAGTAATAAAAACAGCATGGTCCTGGCATAAAAACAGGATTATAGACCAATGAAACAGAGTCTAGGTCCCAAACTTTGGGTCAAGTAACTACAACTACTTGATATTTTACAAAGGCCCTAAAAATGTAGATTGGAAAAAAGACAGCATCTTCAACAAATGGTACTGGACAAACTGGATAACTGTATGTAGGAAAATTAAACTCAACCCACACACTTCACCATGCACAAAAATCAAATCCAAATGGATCAAAGACCTCAATGTAAGACTAGAAACTCTGCTACTATTGTAAGAAAAACTAGGAGGAATGTTTCTTGATATAGGAGTGGGAATAAACTTCCTGAACAAAACCCCAGCAGCTCAGGAAATTAAACAATAACTCAACCATTGAGATCTCATGAATCTGAAAAATTATTTTATGGACAAACATACAATAAGCAGAGCCAATAGATTACCCAAAGAATGGGAGAAAAATTTTGCTGGCTATACAACTGAGAGAGGCCTAATTTTTTAGCATTTACAAAGACCTTAAAACCCTAAACAATAAAAAGTCAACTCACTCACTAAATGGGGCAGAGAACTGAACAAGGAGTTTTCAGAGGAAGAAGTACAAATGGCAAACACACACTTAAGAAAATGTTCAATATCCCTAATCATCAGGGAAATGCAAACTAAAACAACTATGAGATTCCCCCCTACGCCAGTACAGATGGCAAACATTAAAAAAATTGTGGAGAAATAAGAATCCTCATTCACTGTTGGTAGGAATGTAAGATGGTTCAACCACTATGGAAAGCAATATGGAGACTCCTAAAAAGTTTGACTATAAAGGTACCAACATATCCAGTTATTCCCTTACTGGGCATTTACCCTAAAAGCTCCATGTCTCAGTTCAGAGATATTTGCTCAACCATGTTGTTACCTGCTTAATTCATAATAGATAAGAAAAGGAATCAACTCAGATGTCCATCATTAGATGAATGGATAACCAAGATGTGGTATATCTACATGATGGAATTCTACACAGCAGTAAGGAAAAATGGCACAATGAAACATGAAGAAAAATGGTCAAACTTGGAACAGATCATTCTCTACTAACTCACCCAATCACAGAAAAATAATCTTTGCATGGTCTCACTCATCTGTGGCTCCCAACTTGAATCTGCCTGAGATGCTGACATACATAATAAGCATCTTGAGAACAGGCCAATAGGGAGGGTGGGGTGGAATGGAAGGGTAAGAGTAGAGGGTGGACACAAAACTGGACCCAAATTTAAATGGTACCATAACATCCTATATCCTGAAAGAAAGACTAAAAGGTTGAATCTTCATCAGGTCCTTAGAGGGAACACCTGAATCACAGGCCCCTGGAGAGGGTATTATGAAGACTAACCTAATCTTCTCCTTGTCCTCCTCGTCCTCCTTCTCCTTCCTTCCCCTCTCTCTCTCTCCCTCTCCCTCTCCCTCCTCTCTCTCTCTCTCTCTCTCTCTCTCTCCCTCTTCTCTCATTTCTTTTTATATTGCATAGCTTTTCTTCCTTCTTTTCACTTGGCGCTGGCCTGTAACTCCCAGTTCCATCATTTGGTTAACATCCAAAATGAGCTTTGATCAGACAGACCTACAAGGTTTACTAAAGAAGACATATTTAGAGGCTGGAGACATAACTTAGTGGTTCAGGTGTTTTCCTGAAAAGCTAAAGGATGTTTGAATCTCCAGGACCCACATAAGCCAGATACACAAGGAGGCACATGCATCTGGAGTTCGTTTGCAGTGACTAGAGGCTCTGGTGTGCCCATTCTCTCCCTCTCTCTTTCTTTCTTGCTCTGCCTCTTTCTTTCTCTCAAATAAATAAAAATAAATAAATATATTTAATAAAAAGGAGAAGAAGACAGATTTCTGTCAGTGTACTTGATGACTCAGCAAAGGTTAATGGAAAGACCCTATTGCCAAAGACACCATATGATGTTGATATAGAACATGGAGTGACCTGGCTGGAACCTGGAAGAGAGTCAATCCCCTAGCTGTCTAGTGGCAGAAGGTGCTACATGAGTGACTGGGGAAAAGTGACCAACAACTGTCCAAGCAATGAGTGATCTAACCTTCTCAGCAGCAATCAACCTGACATGATGCTCACAAAAGGGCAACAGTGGTACACAGCCATGATGGGTAACCAACTGCTCTTGATTTGGCTATCAGATTTGCTTAGTGGAATGGAACCCATCACTGGAACCAGGGAACAAGTCAGAACCATATCCAAAATGAGCCCACTCTCCATTATCAAGCTACCACCAATCATGGGCTACAAGAGGGCCTACAACTATTAAATTATCTATAAAATAAATAATAATGGTTATCCCATTTATCTGGTGCTGCCTTCTCTGTCCATTGGAGAATTTGCTTCTCTATTTCAGATGGATGCAGAACCTGAGGGGAGAATCAGCCCATCACACCTCACCAGGGCCCCAGCTGAAACCATATAGTAATGGGGGAAATGAGCAAGAGTGCTGTTTTCTTGGTGAATCTGGTACCAAAACAAGGGTGAAGGAGATAGACACAGAGAACACTCAACTCCTACCAAACCAGATATCCAGAAACACAGAGGTTCCCAAGACCTCATCACTGAAGTAGACCTAAAAGGAACCCAACATGGTTCAGGGAAATTCACAGAAGAGGGGGTGGAAAGATTTTAAGAGCCACAAGTTGGGACATTATGCACAGAGACATTGCCTATTCCCCATAACTGATGGCTCACCACACAATGCATGACCCACATTCCCCAACCCTGGAGGGTATCTTAGGAGGGGTGAGGACAGGGAGGAGGATAATGATGGTACTATCATGACTGTACACACACTATGTACATAACTAAGAAAAATAAATAAATAATTAAAAAGAAAAATCCCCATTTATGTCATTGCCCAAACCCAGAAGTCAACCATGTCCAATTCAATAGAAAATTGAGACAGATTTGACATTTTTGAACAACATGTAGGGCAGGAAAAAGGGAGTCTGCAGCCTTACTAACAAAGATTTATGGAATAGTTAATGAAGAGCAATATAAACCAGTGATGGAGGTAAGGCTATCACCAAAGGAGGACTTGTCAACCCAACTACTCTAGTTCCTTATAACACTTGAGCCAAATTACCATAGCTACCATCTAACTTTTCATATAGTCTACCAATTCATCTCTTCAACTGTGCCTAACTTAGTAGCCTCCTCCTATCTGAAGAAGTTCATATTTAGCAGTTTGTGATATTCTGGATAAATTAATCTTATAGGATGAGTTTTGTTTCTTTTACTTTTAATTTTAAAAGTAAATCATTACTTTTTCTGTGACTAATTAAGAACACTGGTTAAATGTTCTTTGAATTATGTTTTTTTGCAAGCAACATTTTAGTTGTACTTACAATTAAATTTATTTCCATTCACTTTACTTTCCTTACCTTAGGTGAAATAAAATTGTTATCCCCATGTGGAATATATCAAGTTTTTAATAAGTCCAATGAAAGGAACTTTCTAAGATTATCTTTTTATCAACTCTTAAATTATGTTATGTTTTTAATTGGACTCCAAGTCACAGCCTCTAACTTCCCAGAATTGTAATAGCACTGAATTAATTTAAAGAGACTCAGAGGAGCCAGATATGGAAGACTGTCACCATTATAATTTAGGTTTATGATTAGATCATTAAAAAATATTTTGGAATTCTAAAGAGAGTTTTAACCCTTCTATTTTGATGAAGTTTTCAGGTAGTTTGTCTCAAAAAGGCATGTCTTTGAAGAGACTTCCAATCTTGCAACATTTTTGATGACAGTAAATGTCACAATGACAATATCACATTAAACATCCATCACATTTGCAGCCTGCAAGTGAAAGCAATAAGCACAGCAATGCATTTTCCTACCTTGTAAGTCTCAGCTACCACTCAAGATATTTGAGTTTTATTTCACATGCTTTGCTTGATAAGATACACAAATATTTTTTAATGAAACCACCTTATATATACTGCAATTATTTTATATAATCTGTACATGTATATTAAAAATTATTTTATATTTTATGATTTTATAATACTGGTTTTCAAAATAATTCTCTAGAGAACAAAGAAAAGTATTTCTGAGTATGTGGATGCTTAATTGGAAAAGCTATAGCCACCATGAAGAGTTCATTTCGGATCTCTAACAAGTACACTAGACCTATCAAAGTTTCATTCAGTGGCTTAGATAAATGGAAATAATTTATTTAGAGGTATTTGTGAAAACTACATAATGGGTTTATGTTATAACTCTGTATTTTTATAATTGCATGAAAATCTAAATCATCTCAAAACACCAAGTATTTTAAGTTGTGTTTGGCAATAACGATATCTTTTGGGTATATGAATATTAATGCATCAATATACTGAAATACTTAAACACATATACCAGACAGTAAAAGTGAACCTGCTCTAAATTTTAATTATATTTTTTCACATGCGCTCATTTGAAACGATTCAATATTTTTTAATTGTAATGGTTAAGTGGAGATCTACATAGAGATGGAGGGATATTTTAATATATTTGCTAAATTAATTCTTAATGTTAAATTTTGAAGTTTTTAGCAAATAGGTAAAAAACAGAGGAGAAGGCCTGTCTTTAAATTTACCAGAGCTGAGCACAGGAGAGTGCAGCCCTTTTATTTGATGGGATGAGAAAGCTAATAATGTCTGACAGTAAAAAGGCAGAGGCTTTTAGCGCTTTTTTTAACCTTACAATAAAGGTCAACTCTGATCTGGAAATGAGAACAGCCAACACATGGGATAGAAGGGCAAAAAGCCAAGCAGAAAGTGAGAAGGAACTGGTAACATACAGACCAAGGATGGTAGGTCCCCGTCCTTGCCACTTGCACCCCAAAACTCTAAACAGAGGTCTAGTTATTCTGTGATTAATTTCAGCTTGCTTCACAAGTTCAAAATTGCAAAATTGACAAGAACAGGAAAGGGAATGCTTTATCTTGATTTGAACAGAGAAGGAAAGAAAACTCTGCAACTGGCTTACTAACTGAACGGTGCTGCTTCTAACTCCATTGGTGATGCATACAGAAGGTAAAAACATGTGACAGTGTTTGCCTTGGGCACTCCTGCAGCCATACTGAGTTAGCACCCTCAATGGACAGATGGGAAGTTTGAAAAAGTTGCTAAGATAAACCCATCAATACCCGCTGAACTAAACTTGAATCCAGAACTGCTGTTTCCAAAATCCTCACATGGCCCCCCTTCCTGAGAACTAGAACTTTCCTGGCAATTCTGACTTTGAATTAGGGGTTTTATCTATCTGAAAAAAAGTCAAATTCGCTTCAAATGAAAGCATAGATTTACTCTTTTTTTCAAATTCCAAAGCAAATAGCTTCAGTAAAATATACCTATTCATAACTTATGAATCTCCAAGAAGTCATGGAAGTAACCCTCTTCTGTGTTGTCAGAAAAATAATACAGCCTGTCTTACTTTACAGTTCACACTTGGGCAAGAATTTCTGCCCTTGCCGTTTGCTAGCTGGTGAACCTGGGAAAAGACAGGGCCACTCTGGTTTTCATCCGCAGTGTAAATACATGAAGATAATATCAGTTCTCTTTTGATAAGCTGCCACACTCAGGAAACAGAGACAAATGTTGATGTTCCACTTGTTTTTTTTTTGTTTGTTTGTTTGTTTTTTCTCTTTATTCAGTGTAGGACCCCAGGCCATGGCATGGTACCCACTACATTAAGGGTGAGTCTTCCCTCTACAGTTTAAAGCTGTCTGGAAAGGCCCTCGTAGACACACCCAGACTTGTGTCTCCTAGGTGATTCTACATCCTGTCAAAATGACAATCAAGATTAACTATCATGGTGGTCATATTATTTATTAATGTATTTTTCTGAGTTGATCATTATTAGTGTCTCCATTACAGTATGAACTTTGTGTCTTCTTGTCCATTGTTGTTTTCTAGTGTCCAAGAAAGCCTATCTAGAGTTTATCTAAAACTTAATGTAAATCCCTGTTTTATCACTTATATTTCTTATTGAAATAAACTGACATCCTATGCCAAATTCATGTTATTTATTGACAGAATCTATCCACTCTAACTATGAAAAGTTTAGATGTGATGAAAACCAGACATGCATATTGAAATTTAGTCAGTGTTATTAAACAATTTCCAAAACTGAGATTCTTGAAGTCTTTAAAGATCAAAGGCTTTCTAATTTGTGCCCTCTTGCTGGTATATGAGGAACTATCCCTGGAAAGCAGCTGGCTGCCAGGAATTGTATTCTTCATCTCCTCTCACAATTCCATGTGGTTCTGTGGTTTATTATCAATCAAGGAAGGTAAACAGAAGGCTGTTTCATACCTCTGGGCCACAAATGATGAAATGTAGGTGGGCTCCTGTAAGTCTCCAAACTGTATCAGAAAGTGGGCAATGATATTTGGAACTTATGGGTTGGAAAAGACAGAAGGAAGAGGCCTGGTCTCTCATCATCAATCAGCTGAGAGCACATTGGGGTGTTGCTGTGAGAGAGTTGGTGCATAAGGTCATGGAGCTGGAGCCATGTTCCATTTTCCATCCATTTGTTCTATAACTGAGCACCTTACTCTAAACAATACCATATTCAGAATGCTGATTTTCATTAGAATTCTGGAAATTCCTACAGGAATTCTATAAATTCTAAAATTTAAAGTTATGAATAATGCAGTATATGTTTATTGTTCTTCCCAATATATTTTAATTACAAATGGCCAAAGTATAGATTTTATAACAGACGATCCTGTTACATAAAGAAAATGGTAAAAGATGATTAGCTGAAAGGAAAATGGAAGAATATGTGAAGGAGAGCTTTGCCTATTCACTGTCATTTGAAACATATCTTTGCTTTGCCTGATGAGTGTCCATGGAAAATAAGAGAAATCAGTCAGATTGTTCATGCTTTTGTTGCAAAAGTTGTTAGCCATGCTTCTGTTATATGACTATCCTAAGAAAACCTTTGTTTCCTGTGTTTTTTTTTTTTTTTTTGTTTCATGAACCATAAATTCTACTTAGATTATCAATTTTGTTTATGTGATGACATCTTTTATTTTAATTCTTTGTTAGAATAGGGAATAGAAAAAGAAAAATATTAAATGAATCTGTGAGATGCTTTTATGCGAATTAAACCTTGCTTGATACTTTTAAGTAATAAGTATGCATAATTTGTCATCGACATCTCTGCCATAAGCTATTCAAATCTACAAACATTATGACTACCTTATAATATTAACCATCTATTTTGAACACAATGTGTATTATAGTTACTGGTACTTTTTTGGTCAGAGTGGGCAAAACAAAGGAAATTTAAAGCAATCATAGGAGACCCTCAACCCATTTCCCCATGATACATTATAGTTATCATGTCACACAAATAACCACTCCACTTCAAATCCTCTTCTGTGTAATGACTTCACATATTCAAGAGCCATCCTCCTTTCTCTTTCCCATGATTCCATCACAAAGATTCTTCTCCCCAAAATGCATCACAAATCAAATACAGTCTATTACATGGGGACTTTGAAAAAGAAAATTATTGAGAATAAAAATAATAATTCACTGTTTTCCCTATTAAGTTCTGTGTGCCTGCTTTTAATCTTAATTTGTTCAACTTCCTCTTAGGATAAGAAACTGTAATCCAATATTGTTCTCTTTCCTGTTACTGAAAATTAAGCATAATTTTCAACACCCTACTCTGTATAAAATTTATCTACAATAAAAGAATTATTTAAGTCCCATGATGTTTATTATAATCACTTTTAATGTGCTGGCTCCATATCTGGCTGTCAGAGCAGCACTGGGAAATCACTGCACTTTCATATTGCAATGCATATTGACTATTAACCAACACTAAGTTTTTTAATTGATGCTATTTAAAATTATAATTGTTACTTGGATCTATTCATAGAATTTAGATTTGTTTTCAAATCTAAAAATGATCAGTATTATATTCTTTAATTATTCAGGATTGTTGTCAAACATTTACAATTTTTGTATTCAAATAAGTCATTGAGTAATAAGGAAAATTATAGTAGTAACAGAAATTGCTTGAAGTGAAGAAAACTTCAAAGAGGATTTGTTTATCTTAGAAATCAAAACTGCATAATTTTAGAGTCACACAGAATTATATGTAAATAGGCATATATAATTACATACATCCACATATATGTGTATGTCTATAGATAGGTATTTATACATAATCCAGATTTTATTTGAGTGATATTTGTACAGTAATGTATAAGTGATGATGTTCAGTAACTACATATTAAGATAGTCTCTTTGCAAGAACATTTGTAAAGTTTTATTAGCATATATAAACTATAAAAAGTTATAGGTCCTAAAATAACATTTTCAGTCAAATATATCATGTACTTTCACCACAGTTTCCCCCAATATCCTCTCTTTGCCACTCACTAGCTCTTTCTTTTTCCAAAATAGTACCCAATAGTTATGTCATTAATTCATATACATATGCACATGTACACACTACATATATGTATTATATATAAATCTAAGTTCTACATATGAAAGAAAACATCTAATATTTGTCTTTCTGAGTCTTATTTATTTTTAAATGCCCATAACCAGTTCCATCCATTTCCCTGTAAATGATCTAATTTTGTTCTTTTTTTGTGCCTGAACAAAATTCCACTGTGTACACAAAACACAATTTCTTTAGCTATTCAGCTATTGATTCCACAACTAATTCTAGAATGACTCCCTGACTTGGCTGTTTGTGAATAGTACTGTAATAAATACTAATGTGTAAGTATCACTGTAGACACTAACCAGGGAGAACTTTAGATGAAGTCTCATAATTGAAGGTTCCAAATGATACATCTTGTTCTGGTGCCACTTGGGTTCATCTTAAATTCTTGAGTGTTAGGTATATCTTACTAGTTCCTACATATGTATATTTTACCAATCTCCAAATGAGTCAATTCCATTATCACTTTTTTTTTTTTGGCATCCTGAATTCAAGCAGAAGTGCTTTAACAAATCACAATCACATTAATACTTTCCTTAATAAAGTTTAAAACATATTTTCATTAGTTATGTAAATAATTTGTATACATGATGGTACCATTGTTCTCTCTGTTCTCACCCATGGAGATTGTGGGTCTTACACTGTGGGGCTGGCCACCAGTTATGGGGGAGAAGCAATGTCTCTGTGCAAAGTGACTCAACTTTCAACTTATGGTTCTAACAATCTTTCCGCCCCCTCTTCAGCAAATTTCCCTGAGCCATGTTGGGTTCATTTTAGGTATATTTAATTGGCAAGGTCTTGAGAGTCTCTGTTTCTCTGTATATTTGATTTGGTGGGAGTTGAGTGTTCTCTGTGTCTATGTCCTTCACCCTTTTGCTGCTACCAGGTTCACTGAGAAAGCAGCATTTGTGCTCATTTCCCCAATAACTCTATGGCTTCTGCTGGTGTCCTGGTGAGGTGTGATGGGCTGATTCACTCCTGAGGTTCTGCGTCCATCTGAAAAAGAGAAGCAAATTCTCCAACAGAGAGTGAGGTCAGTACAAGATACAAGGATAACCATTATTATTTTATAGAGGATTTAATAGGTGTAGGCCTTCTTGTATCCCACTATTGGTGGGAGCTTGATATTGGAGAGCAGGCTTGTTTTTGGATGTGGTTCTGACTTGTTTCTCCATCCCAGGTATGGGTTCTGTTCCACTGAGGGGATATGATCTGTTAGCCAAATCAAGAGCAGTTGGTAACCCACCATGTTTGTGTGCCACTATTGCACTTGTGTGAGCTTCCCATCAGGTTGATTGCTGCTCAGTAGTTTAGACAAAGAGTTGCTTACACAGATGTTGGTCATTTTCCCCCAGGCACTTATGTAACACCTTCTGGCAGTAGACAAGCTAACAGTCTGGGGACTGACTCTCTTCCAGATTCCAGCCAGGTCACTCCGTGTTCTGTCCCAATAGCATATGGTGTCTTTGGCAATTGGGTCTAACCATTAATCGTTGGTAAGTCATCAAGTACTCTTACAGAAATCTGTCTTCTTTGGGGTAACCTTGTAGGTCTCATTGATCAGCAGCTCATTGTGGATGTTAACCACATGCTGGTACTGGGAGTTAGAGGTCAGTGCCAAGGGAAAAGAAGGAAGAAAAATATAGGTAATATAAAAGAGAAAGTGAGAAAAGATATAAGAGGGAGTGAAAGAGAGAGAAACAGAAGAAGATTGAGGTTAGTCTTCATCATACCCTCTCCAGGCCCCTGTGATTCAGTTGTTCTCTCTAAGCACCTGATGAAGGTTCGACCTTTTACTATGTCTTTCAGGACATAGGATTTCATGGTACCATTTCCATATGGGTCCAGTTTCCCCCTGCCCACGCCTTACCCTCCCCTCTTTCCCCACCATCCCTATTGTCCAGTCCTCAAGATGTTTATTATGTGTGTCAGCATTTCGGGCAGATTCAGATTAGGAGTCACAGATGAATGAGACCATGCGGCAATAATATTTCTGTGATTGGATGAGTTCACTGAGAATGATTTGTTCCAAGTTTGACCATTTTTCTTCAAATTGCACTGTGTCATTTTGCCTTACTGCTGTGTAGAATTCCATCATGTAGATATACCACATCTTGGTTATCCATTCATCTACTGATGGATATCTGGGTTGATTCCAGCTCTTAGCTATTATAAATTGAGCAGCTATAAACACGGTTGAGCAAATATCTCTGAACTGAGGCTTGGAACTTTTAGGGTAAATGCCCAGTAAGGGAATAACTGGGTCTGTTTGTACCTCTATAGTCATCCTTTTTAGGAGTCTCCATATTACTTTCCATAGTGGTTGTACCAGCTTAAATTCCCACCAACAGTGAATGAGGGTTCCTATTTCTCCACATCCTCACCAGCATTTGTTGTCATTAGATTTTTTAATGTTTGTTATCCTTACTGGGGTAAGGTGGGATCTCATAGTTGTTTTAATTTGCATTTCCCTGATAATTAGTGTTGCAGTCAGGTTCACATTGCTGGCAGAAATCACCCGACTAAAAGCAGCTTGTGGGAAAAAGAGGTTTATTTTGGCTTATAGGCTCCAGGGGGAAGCTCCATGATGACAGGAAAAACAATGGCATGAGCAGAGGGTGGACATCACCCTCTGATCAACATAAGGTGGACAACAGCAACTGGAGAGTGTGCCAAACACTGGCAAGGGGAAGCTGGCTATAATACCCATAAACCCGCCTCCAACAATACTCTGCCTCCAGGAGGTGTTAATTCCCAAATTGCCAGCAGCTAGGAACCTAGCATTCAGAACACCCAAGTTTATGGGGGACACCTGAATCAAACCACCACAATTAGGGATGTTGAACATTTTCGTAAATGTGTGCTTGCCTTTGTATTTCTTCCTCTGAGAACTTTCTATGCAGTTCTCTGCCCCATTTTGTGAGTGGGTGGTTTGACTTTTTTATTTAAAGCATATAATTTTATCAGACCATTTGATGAGCTTTATTGGATTCCTCTTGCAGGAATTCTTCACTATGAAGCCAGATGAAGAACACTCACTGGGAAGCTTCTGAACACAAAAATCACCCCGTCTCAGCTGGAAAGATGGCTTGGTTGTTAAGGCACCTGCCTGTGAAGCCTAAGAATGCCCATTTGAATCTCCAGTTCCCATGTTTAGCCAGACACAAAAGTGATGCAAGTGCACAATGTTGCATATGCACACAAGTGGGCACATGGATCTGGAGTTCGTTCACAGTGGCTGAGAGGCCCTGGAGTGTCCATTTCTCTCTCTCTCTGTCTCTCTCAAATTAAAAGAAAATCAGCCCTTCTCTCCCTCTCTCCTACATGATATCCATGTAGACCTTGGTTATAGTGTGTGGAACAGAGAAGTGGAGCTTGAGTCAGGTACCTGGCCTTTATTGAAGGGATGGGGTAGATGAGTTCACCTTAACCAGTGGGCAAAATTATAACTGAATAAAGTATGTGATCATTAGTATCCTTTTAGAGTTTAGAGAAACACATACAATCCAAACTGTTCAAAATATTCACTACTGAGGGAAAATTATAGTTTCTGCTTTACTGAAAAAAAAGGTTGGCTTTGTGATTTTCTTTTGGCAATGAAACGTGACTGAAAAGACCATTAAACCACTCTTGTACAAAGCTTTTAAAGCCCATGCTCTGGCTCTGCCTTTTTTATTTGTGCTGTTCTCAACACCAGCAATGAGCTCCAAAGTGAAGAGCTGAAGGTGATTCATGATTGGTATTAGGACATGTAGTAGTGCTAAAAATAAACTATGATTTTGGAGGTTGTCCAAGAAAACAGTCTTACCTGAGGACTAATGCAGGAAGGTTAACAAGAAGTATCACACACCTAGTGGTAGACATCTGTATAGCAGTGTAAAAATTCAAAAGCCAGGACTTAAATGAAAATATTCAGGAAGTATAGTAGATAAAACTTTGAAATATTTGAGAAATGGAGTTATATTCAAGCCCCAAATGACTTAGATGTTTCACCTAAGTTGCTATGGAATGGTCACTTTGTTGTGGGGCAGAAAAAAATCTATGGATTAAAAAAAGGAACATCAAAGGAAGGAATGAAGGATGGAAGAGAAAAAGGGAAGGAGGGAAGAAACGGTGTCTAAGTCACTGAGGTTGAGTGGGAGGTCATTTTGGGAATGGAAGTAGGTCTGGTAAGCATGCTTGTTGACCTGTGAAAGTATGGCAGGAAAAAAAAAAAAAAAGGCCAAAGTTGAAGACATTAGAGAGGAGATAATGGACAACAAAAGGTTACAGATAGGATAGGAAGAATTTGAGCCAATAGTAATTGTTGGTTTGAAAAAAAATGACAAGAAGAATATAAAAATTGAATTCCTTCCTCTACAGTCTACATGGATATAAATCATTATTATGCAAATGAATGCAATATCAACACTAAGAGAAGTTGAAGGGAGTAATTTCTAAAGCGAGAAGCATGGAATAAATACTAGTCACTATTACTTATTTGACTTTAGTGTAGATGAGTTCCCAGGAATGCAGGCCAAAGTACTTGGGCAGGGTTAGTGATGGAATGTCTCCTTGAGAATATCTATAAAGAAGTGATGGTTAAACAAATGAAAATTGAAGAGAATCCTCTGATTATGACTACAGAAAGAAAAAGCAGAAAACTGTGTGACACTGAGCTTATTCTCTCTCTGTACCTAGTCATGGATGTTGACACTCGAAGAGTCAATGGTCCTGAAAAGTTGGAAAAATACACAGTTCAAAGAGAGTGTGTCATTAAAAAAGGAAAAATTTAGTGTCAGAATGACTCTCAATGCATGCTTGGCAATTTGCAGCTGTAGCAGACAGGCACACCTAACGAATGTTGGTGGATTAATTAGAACAAGCCAGGCTCAGGAGTATGGGGCTGATGAACAGGAAGTCATGGAAGGAAATCTAATATTGATTCAGACAACCCTGATTGTTGTTGCATTTGAATGTGGAATGAATCAAATCAATGGGGACAGAGGAGAGGAGCACTATTGGCCAACAGAAATTCAGACTCCATGAGAACACAAGACACATGAGGATCACAGCCAGCAAAGATGCCAAAAGCCAAACTTCCACTGGGAGTGGAAACATGAGTCCATTCATGACAGATTTAGAAGAACTGGAGAACTTGGTGGTCCAATAATGACAAGGTAGCAATTATGGGAAAGAAGTCCTCATATGTAGTTATTCTTGTTGTAAAGTTTGGTTACCCTTTCAACACACCTGTTTGCAGACATTCCTCTAAGGGTGTTGCTCACTGGCTCACAATTTTACTCTTCAGTGTGCCATCATTATGGATCACAGATTGTTGGCTTGTCAAACAGGCTGGTCTATGCTTCTTGGTTTTCTGGTTTTCAAATGGCTTTTGTTTCCACTCCATCAAGGAAGTGGCTGTAGTTCTGGGGAGTTCCATCTTGCCCCTTTACCTTCTCAGTTTTAATGATTTGGAAGTTTACACTTCCCTGGGGCTTTGTTCTTTACCAGAACTTCTCCAAATATATTAAATAATACTCTCCCTTTTTGTCCATAAAATAAATGCTCATTGAGTATCTACTATGTGCTGAGCTAAACTCGACAGAAATGTTTTTAGTTTAGTTTTGTTTTTTTTTTTCCATCCCTTCAAATTTATTACCATACCAACTTCCCCTTGTAGCTAAAACCACTTGCAATAAGTATCCAGTGGCTCCAAAATTTCAAAGTGGTGGAGTCTAGAACTTAACAAGGTTCTCAGGGCTTCCAAAGATCCTGAGTTATGGGTGCATTGTGCTGAATGTCTTTCTAAATGCATTTGTTTTCATGACCTGGATCTCATGGTCAATCTTGTTATTCCCACTTCTGAGGCAAGCTGGTTGCTTGTGTTCCTCATGTTGATTCCCAAGCTGCAATGTGTTGTTGGAAGCAATTAACTAGCTGTTCTGATTGCTTTCATTACATTGTCATGATGTCCAACCTCAGCTTGGCCTTTGCATACACTGGCAATCCCTTTGCTCTTCTCTCGACAGCTAGTTCCCATTTCCCACAGCATCTGTTCCAAATCTGTACAGTTTTCCTCAAGTCTACTTTAATTTAAAACATTCTTAACATGGCTTGTGAGGCTCTCCAGAATTTGGCTCCTTCCCATCTTTCTGGTCCTCCCAGTGGCTGTGCTCCTTCTTGTTCCTCAAGGCTCTCACCAAGCTGATACTTGTACTTCCCTTCTCTTGTTGCCTTTGGATCATCTGTTTGCTGTGTTATGAAACTCTTCTCTTGCTTTTTTGTTAAATCACTATACATCCTTCACATCACATCATGTGATGAACTTTCCCTGACATCCCAGATGAGCTCAGATCCCATCATGGCATTCTTAATGTCCATCTTTTAATGACTTGTCTGAGTCCTTTATCACTAGGTGGCTATAAGCACATGGAGAGATTTACTACCCAATTAAAATACCATACATGTCACACAATTTCTGATCCAAAGGAGGTGTTCAAAACCTATTTTCGTTTAAGTGGAATCATAATATTAGCAATAATAATCATATATAATCTAGTCACTGGCTGGAGAGATGTG
Source organism: Orientallactaga sibirica (assembly GCA_036365145.1). Taxonomy (NCBI): domain Eukaryota; kingdom Metazoa; phylum Chordata; class Mammalia; order Rodentia; family Dipodidae; genus Orientallactaga; species Orientallactaga sibirica. The sequence continues at coordinate 44,404,910 of JAEOAD010000003.1, forward strand.
AGATATAGCTCAGTCTTATACTGAGTCTGCAAAGACATCCAGGTACATATGGTTTGATATTCTCATGTTGCCAAAGAGCAAAGGAGAGTTTCTCAGACTGGATATTGAAGTGGCTAAGATGCAGAGAAGCAGGTGGTTGTATGGAAAGGTGACTCTGACTCTGAAGGGGTGAAGATGTTGTGTAGATTGTCTGTAACATGGTGTTCTTTACTTAAAGCAGTTCAAAGGCTAGAGAATCAAAACTAATAAACCATGTGGCAGTGCTTGGCATGACAGTGTGGATCTTCAGATGATAGCAGCTAGTCAAGACCACAAAACTGCAGCATCTTTATTCTTGTGCAGTCTCTAAGCCCATTTTCTTTGTAATCTTTTCTTAATGAGTATTTCAGTCCCCTATATGGCAATCAAATTTTATCCTTTTGTGTCAAGTCTGAAGACATGGTATATAAAAGCCAAAATTTGGAAGAGAATGTGAGTAAAAAGCAAAATGAACAAATATAAACAGGTAAAAAGCAATGGGCACAGGCAAGGCAGGTTTCCTCTAGGTTCAGGAGACCTTCAAGAGCATTCACTCACTCATTCATTCAAAATAAGAAACTCAGGAAGGAAAAATAGGTGTGAAAAAGTACTAAGGATGTGCATAGACAAAACATCTCATGACATTTAAAGAACTGAATGCCAGAACAAAGCTGAAAAAAATGCATTTCTAATGATGGCTGATGCTGATCCTTTATCCATGTACTGGCTCCTTTGTTTGTTTGTTTGTTTGTTTATTTTGGAGAGAGAGTCAGAGAGCGAGATACAGATAGAGAATGGGCATGCCAGCAGCCTCTCAGCCACTGTGAACAAACTCCAGATGTGTGTGCCACCTTGTGGGCAAGTGCAGCATTGCACCCTTGCATCACTTTGGGTCTGGCTAAACGTGGGACCTGGAGATTCAAACAGGCATTCTTAGGCTTAGCAGGCAGACACATTAACTGCTAAGCCAACTCTCCAGCCCTCCTTTGTCTATTTTTAAATTAAGTTATTGGTTGTCCTGCTGTTGTGGTGAGTTCAACTCAGAAAACATTTGAAAAGCATGAAAGTGTGGGTACACTTTCTCTTTGTCTATGATGCCCTAAGATGGTAGAGAATCAGTGAAATCAACATTGTAGTCCCTTACATCTGACTAACAAGAAATCAGATAGTATTGCTCAAAAACATTGTTAAAAGTAACTAACATGAATGGACAGAGTTCAAACAAAATAGCTAGAAGTACTCTTAAGCCTCTAATGTTCCCAGGTCATTGGTTTATTGATGACTGATATTACATGTATTCCTGAAAAGGTTTGAAACTTCAGGTATACAGTATTTTGCAAAAAGATTTCAGAGTGTTTGGGTCTGGCTTGGATACTCTAAGGGATTATTCTTCAGGACTATTTTAGCTAAATTCAAGCTCACTTAAGCCAATACAACATTGGAGGTATTTATTGTTTCACAGTATTTCATATGTACAGGAGGTATATGGGAATAGATCACTGACTTAGCTGAACACAGGAGCTCAAATGATATCACCAGGATCTGGTCCATTTTAGCCTCTGATGAACATTCCATAGAGAAAGCCCCTCTATTTCCAGCATCACTTTTTCTTTATTACTAGCAGTTCCAGTGAAAAGTTATATGTCTGCTCCAGTTTTAGAAAGACACCAGATATGATTCCCCATAGCCCAGAATGAATCTTTTGTTGAACCTGGTCAGGATCTTGAAATACACTGAATCACTGAGTCCTGGCCCATATCCTAACCCTTCCTCTTAAAGGTGGTTCAGTTTTATCTGTATGGAGTAGACTGAGAATAAAGGGGAGATATTTTGCCAAGGAAATGTCATGCACATTATGAAAGAAAAAGAAAGATTCTGAATAGGGAAAAATTAAGGATACACACAGCTGAGGTGTTCTTATGAAAGATATCTCAGATGCTACGTGAGTGAGAGATGACTGAAAACATGATGCTTTTTATCATTTATGATAGTTTTGGTTGTTGTCATTATCAAATGCAACCCCATTGGCTGCAGTTACCTTCTTGTAGCTGCTGCGACAGAACACCCAACCAGAAGCAGCTTAAGGAAGGAAAGAGTTTTGGCAGGCTTATGGTTTTGAGTGGAAGCTTTATCTTGGCAGAAGAAGTTTTATCATATACTCATACCAGAGAGCAAAGAGCAAGCTCTGAGAACACCTTAGGGCTGGACTCAAAATCCACCTCCAGTGTTACATTTCCTCCAGCAGGGCTCTGTCTGATGGGTACTAAGTAGGAAGCTTATATAAAAAATGCCTGAAGCTACAGGGGACATTTGCATTCAACCACCACACAGATCCAACCAATCAAAACTAAACTCTGTTGACCTCATGAACCAACATTAGGGAAGATGTAAATAGCCTTGGAGACTGGATTAAGGAATCAAATTTCTGTGGTCTAGCTGACTTGCTAGGTAAAGATGATATTCATAGCCTTAGCTCTCACACTATTGTATTGTGGACTCATTTGGCAGTGTGGAAAAATAAAATAAAACTATACCCTCATATAAGAATATGGCTTTAGCCGGGCGTGGTGGTGCACGCCTTTAATCCCAGCACTCAGGAGGCAGAGGTAGGAGGATCGCCGAGAGTTCGAGGCCACCCTGAGACTACATAGTTAATTCCAGGTCAGCCTGGACCAGAGTGAGACCCTACCTCACAAAACCAAAAAAAAAAAAAAAAAAAAGAATATGGCTTTAAATTTGCAAAATACAACATGTATGTCACAAATTATACTATAATAAATCAGTGTAGTTTAAGGTTTTAAAAGTAATTTATGATATAGTAAAATATGTGCCTCACTACTAATTCAATAATACTGAAGATATGTTAACAGACTTAATTAAAGCTTCATGTAATTTTAAAAACAAAAAAAATAATAATAATAAAGAAAAAAAATAGTCTATGTTTACCAATTGCATGGTTTTACATAAAATAACTATAACTGTTTTAGCATTACTGACAATACTAAAATTACCATGCTTTATTCTGTGAAGTCAAATTTGAATAAAATTATGCTTTTTTACTTTAAAATAAGTGAAAAATAATGTTACAATTCCTCCCCCTCTAATCTTCTAGTCCCTCTGAATGGTGTTCCTGGATCACATGGGGTTCATGTACTCTAGGATAAGAGCTGCTAAGCATAAATTGTCAATGAAGTACAAGCTCAATAGAAACTTCAGGAAAGAATTTCAGAAGCCATTGGATCAGGTCACTGAATCTTCACTCAAATAATGTTATACTAAGAACCAAACTGAGACTTGATTGTATTTAAATAATGTAATAGTCTGGTAATGTTGCTCAGTAGTAGGACACCTGTCTAGTATGTATAAAGGCCCTGGATTTGACTTCTAACAATAACTAAAAAATCAAAAAGTAGCAATGAAGTTTACCCAATATTACATTGACTACAACCCTAAGGAAGATTGTGTTGAGCAAATTTTATTAAAGTAGTTCTTCTCATTTTGTCTTGAGTGGAAAATGAGATAATTTTTTATGTCATTTTTTAAACTTTTTTTTTTTTTGCTGACAACTTCTATACTTACATACAAAAAAACACATGATATTTCCCTCCCCTGCCCCCATACCCCTTTAGAACTCCAATCTCCATTGTATCCCTTCCCTCTCTCCATTAGTCTTTCTTTTAATTTGATGTCATCATCTTTTTCTTCTATTATGAGGGTCTTGTGAAGGTATTGCTAGGCACTGCAAGGTCATGGATATCAAGGCCAATTTCTGTCTGGACAGTTGCATTGTAAGGAGTCATACCCTTCCTTTGGCTCTTCCATTCTATCTGCCCCCTCTTCCGAATGGGGCCTGATCCTTGGAGGTTGTGACAGAGATATTTCAGTGCTGGGCAATCCTCCATCCCTTCTTCTCAGCACTATGTTGCCTTTTGGGTCATCCCAGCAGTCATCGCCATCTGAAAAGAGAAGCTTCTCTAACCAGAAGTGAGAGTAGCATTAATATGTGAATATGAACATTAAGTGTAGTTCTTTCAGGGCAGCTTGGTGGGAATAATATGTACATTTAGCCAGACAACAGCAGGCTTTATACCTGTAAGACTCATGACCTCCCTTGCCATAGACTTTTGCTTAGGTTTTTCAGTACCAGGTAGGTATTCCCTCCCATAGAGAGGACCTTCAGTCCAATTATGGAGCAGTTGGTTACCCCAAGAGCAGACATGCCACTATTGCACCCATTCAGTCATTGGGCCTGTATGGCCAAACTTGAATATTCAGTGTCCACTGTTTTCACTGCTGATGACTTCTGTCTCCCATATGGCTGCATGCAGTGCAGCTTTTTCCAGCTTTCAGTTGGCTGGCCAACAGGGAGAAGGTTTTCTGCTCAGTACCAGCTTGCTTTCTCAGTGACCTTGCCTCTCAGGCAAGAAATGTCTTCAGCAATAGGGTCTTACTGTCTGTTTCTCAAGGGAATCAAGGGCTTTGGCAAAAGCCTTCAATGTTTTGGAGTCTTCCCCAGGACCTCCTTGGCCAAAAACTCTCTGGAAGGTATCCCATCACAGGCACTGAAAATTTTCTAGTAATAGTCTACAGCTTCTGGATGTGCCATTATTCAAAAAAGTAGATTTACATAAGTCATATTCACAATATCTTGCATTTGATTGACCCTCCCCTTCCCTTCTTTTATGCATAAAGATTTTATTTTATTTTATTTTATTTATTAGAGACAGAGGGAGGGGGAGAGAGAGAGAGTGAGAATGGGCACACCAGGGCCTCTAGCCACTGCAAACAAACTCCAGACACAAGTGCCACAATGTGCATCTGGCTTATGTGGGACCTGGAGAATCAAACCAGGGTCCTTAGGCTTAACCTCTAAGCCATCTCTCCAGCCCTAATTTTCTTCTTCTTCTTCTTCCTCTTCTTCTTCTTCTTCTTCTTCTTCTTCTTCTTCTTCTTCTTTTTTTTTTTTTGACAAGAGATTATCAGTTGAGTTGAAAAATCCTAAGTAGGTAGCAAAGATCAAATTCTAATCCTTTAATAGCAAAGCTAGGTATGTCAAAAAACATCCTCTTTATTGTGAAAGGTATTATGTTCCTTTCATGGAAGCCAAAAAGGAAGAGACTCGGCCCAGAGCTACATCCACACTAGTTCTTTGGGATTAGACTCCAGAACTGGGCAGACCCAGGAGAGAGCTATTTGCAGTCAGAAATCGCTACTTTAAAATGGCAATGACATTTAAAATATTTTTTCCTTATTTCTCACTATTTCTCCTAAGAATTAAGGATTATTTTATAACTTTTGTGTTCTTTAGTCAGGCTAAAAATAATCACAGCAATTGTCTAAGTTTGGGAGCCAAGTTTGAAGAGCATTGCAGAATGTCCCAATGTGAACTGGTAATGCTAACCAGACTAATGTGGCATGAGTCATGGAAGAAATAGATAAGGACTACCTAGTCAGCCACTCTGGGCTACTTGGTGACACTTTTCCAGCTCGTGAGTGGATTTCAATTTAAAAACAAAAAACTAACAAAAAACAAACAAACAAACAAAAAAAAAAAACTTAAGCAAAGCATTTGCCTGATTCCTGTGAAGTCAGGTGAGGACAAAACCAAAACAAAATCCAAAAGAAAACAGTAATATAAACCTGACAGCATGTGACTTATTTTAAAGAAATCATCTTACCCTAGTCCTCCCCTAAATCCAGTAAATAGCTATGATGATTTTCATTTTACATGAAGATAAGTGGTTTACTGCAGCTCACACAGTAATAAATACAAGATGCCTGGATACCCAATTGTAAATCTATAGTGTGTCTTTACTGCTACAAAAGAATACCTGCTCACCCAATTATCTTGTGTACACATGAGGCAGCTGCTCTGGACTGCAGAAAATTTGCCAATTGAGTGCTAGAGAGATGGCTTAGTGGTTAAACCATTTGCCTGTGAAGCCTAAGGACTCAGATTAGATTCCCCAGAACCCACGTAAGCCAGATGCAAGTGTTGGTGCATGCATCTGGAATTTGCAGTGGCTATAGGTCCTGGTGCCCCATTCTCTCCCTTCCTCTCTCTCTCTGTCTTTCTTCTCTCTCTCTCTTTCTGTCTTAAGTAAAGAAAATAGAATTAAAATGTTTCTTTTTTTAAGAAAGAAAATTTGAGACTAGAAAAAAAAAATTGGCTAGCATGAAAAACCTAGAAATGGATCTTAGATGACCTCCAGACCTGCTTGCTTACCCTATTTTCCTCAAAGTCAAAATTATTGACAAAAGAAAAAAAATATTCATGGACAAAGCCCAGAATTTTTATATGTCTTCACATAATTTGTACACACTTTGAAAGGATGATCCTAATCATTGCATCACAGTGAGATCAGAAGAGAATGATCCAGTGTGCCTCTGGTATCACACTGGGCTCCATAATAGAAAGCCTATATAAAAGTATCAATTTTCACGCAACAAATATTTATCAATGGGGAATGATAGGGAGAGAAAATTTCAACTTTATGTTTGTTGAACTTCAGATGGATGGAGCTGCCACAAACTGATGGATTTGAGGCTGAGTCATGATCAGTTATGACACACTGTCACAACTCCCAAATTAATACAGATTTTTACTTTCCAAGCTGGTCACTATGCTTTTGGATTCTGGCAGTAATTAATAAATCAGTCTCATCACTGAGAATGATTGATTAGCACATTTTACAAAATGCATAGTATATGGTGATGGAAATCAAGGGAAATAAAACCATTCATAGATCTTCTTTTAATTTGAATCTCATTCAATTATAAACAGATATCCCCAGCCCCATCCACCTAGGCTATATCTAACTGAATTTAGTATTCTAGGGACAGCCAAATATTTAAGACTGACAAACCATCCAGTCTGTAACCTCTATTGAAAATGCTTTGATTATAGTAAAATTACAAAAAAATGTGTCATTAAAAGGCATTGGATAGACATAAAATGTAACCTTTTGAGCTGAAGAATACTTAATATTCTCTTCATGATCATGCAGGGGGAAATTCTTTACTATGGGATAGCTATTTTCCTGTTAAGCAGGCTATTTCATCAATAATTTATTCCCAAGATGTAATAGGTCGTTTAAAATGGTGGTTTAAAAGTTGGGCCTTTTGTTTAATTTTCTCACAGGCAGTTGGTAATTATCATGGCCCTGCAGTTTCTCTGGAATGCTGTAGAGGGTCAAATGCCAATGGAACCTTGCTTTATAGGGTAATTAAGACAGTCGACATGGTTATTAAATACATCATGCTAAACTAAACTGGAATGCTATGAAATAAAATCCAAAATCATAAATAAAACTTGGGTATTCCAACAAAGGGAAATTTGTGACAAGGAGGAGCTTTCTGCTCTTAGGACTACCTTCAATAGCTCTTATCCATTCAGACTCACTAGAATCAGCCAGTTGCAAGCCTCTGCATTTGTCTGGAATAAACACAGGATGTTCTGCACATAGATTGGAAGTTCTCTTTCCCATTACTTCGAATTGCATAGAACACTTTGAGAATTAGTGAACCATTTCTTTTTTTTTTTTCCCCTGTACGGCAATGACCAAATGCTGAAAAATAAATAAATAATTAAGCTATCCAGTTTGATATGATGGCCAAATGAGTATTTTGTAATTCTTAAAAAGAAAAGAAGATAAGACAGAACAACAACAAAAATCCTATCAGGAATCTTTTCCTTTTGCAAGGTCTTTCCAATGACTGATCATCACTGTGGATTCATGCTGCCTCACAGAATTCATTGGCAACCTGCATTAGATGAGGATATAATGACTTGTTCAAAGAAATCAGAAATAGGCTATGTGCAAGCTTGGGGGTGCTGGTAATTTTAAACAGTGATGATAGGTAAATATTGTCATCAGTTGAGGTATATGCCTTCTAAATATGCATCTGTCTTGTGGCCATAAGCTTTCAAACTCAAGAGCCGAAGGCTTTGGTAATTTAATTTCTTTCCAGAAAATGTGATGAGTATACAAAAATGCTGGCAAAAGGGCTGGACAAAATGAGAACAGAATAAAATACAATCTTTCCACCCTATAATATGCTGCCTACAAGAGATTTTAAATTATTCTTCCCTTGCGTATTGCCTGGAAGTCTTTTTTTGCTATATGCATGTTTACAGGCAAATTCATTGGTTTACTAGTCAAAGGGAAAGAACTGGTCTTAAAAGGGGAAATAAATATTTCCAATTCGAGCTGTAAAACTAGAAGCCAAAATGTGCAGTTGGCAGGCACAGAGCCAGCTGACTTCAGACCACTCGCCTTTCCTTAAAAATCAGTCTTCCCATTTCCACATGGAACACGTTTTAAGTTAACAATGTGTAGCTTGGCAAAGGAATTGTTTTTCTTTGGCATGAAACGGTTGTCTCGTTTTTAAAAAATGTATTTCTGCCTGCTTCTATATACAATGTATGTCGACATTCTTTTGAACTTTAAAAACTGTTGTTACATCAGGAAAGTTTTAGATAATCATTTTTTGTCTAAATGGGAAAATACATATTTAACATATTCAAATGTGTGTATGCTTTATATCACTCAGAATATTGCTTAAATATGCCTTGAAATTCATGTTGACTGATAACTATATCATATACTTTAAGAAAACAGGCTTCTCAGAGAAGTCATTTGAATTTACTTTGATGAGCATTTTGCAGAGTTTGTTGACAATGGACAATCTCAAAATGAATCCAGCCGTTTCCTTCTCTTCTCTCTGTCAGAGTTTTAAAATTGAGTCATTCTCTCCACAATGTATTTATAGCCCTGAAAACAGCAGAATGGAAGGCAACCCATTCAAACATTCACAGTCTACTTCCCCATTTTTGGCTCCTAGCAGGAAAAAAAAAAACAGAAAAGCAGAAATGCAAATTTTTAGACATTGGTTCCACATGAAATGGGACAGACTGCTGCCCCAGCTACTGTTGTGAGACCAGATAGGGCCACCACTGCCTACACATAAAGAAAGCCATTAGGGAGAAGTTGTTTATTTCTGCTTCGGCAGAAATCATAAACACCAACCCTGAGTCTGACAGCCCAAGCTGTGCTGCAGTAAATTCTAGTACTTTGCTGGCCATTCTAAGCTGCCCAGTAAAAGTTACTGTAGCTAAATCCCATATACATTTCACGAAATAATCCTTCTCAGAAGATGGTATCATATTCATGCACAGCAGGGTGTGCAAAGGCCTATAAATCACATGTAGAATCTGAAATATCTATTTGAAAAAGTCTGTGCAAATTTAACCATGACCCTTTGCCAGACAATAGGCCTTCATATGCTTTGCAGCTTAGCAGACACCCAGGAATTTTGTTTGGAAGCGATAGCTACTGTCTATGTAATATTTAGGACCTATTCATGAAGCATCTGGCAGAAAATAAAAGGGTTTTCTACACTAACATATGCTAAAGAAGGATGTGGTTCTGTACCCGCTCCTCCTCTTCTGATTTTTTGCAAATAGCACAACATAAGAGACGGTTGTTTCTGGCGGCCCTGCTGCGTGTCATGGCTGCCAGGCGAAATCCCATGAATTATTGCTCTTCCAGATGTAAGAGATTTTCAGGCTGCCTTAAACTGCCTGTGGTTTGTGGTGCTGGAGAGGAGAGAAACGAGATTAAACTTCATCTCATCAGTGCAATCTGGAAAGATCACACAGAGGACTAATAATCAGAGCTTTTTCATTCCGGAGCCAGACTTGAGAGCTGTGTGTTTATGTTTCAAGGTGATGTCACATTAAGCTTGTTAGAAGACAGTGATTAAGGTCAAATAATATTTGAGGAAGATCAAAAATAAAAGAAAAAGACTGTTCAACCCTCTTCTGAAGCATCCTGACTGCATTTGCTTAAAGGGGAAGGACTGATGTTCCTTGCTGATGGCAGAGAATAAAAGTCCTGTAATTCAAAGTCGTCAGCATTTCTTCACACAAGGTTAATGTGAGAAAAATTAGAAATGTTCCCATAAAATTATAGCTCTGCTGTTCATGGTAATTTAGAGTATGCATTTATCGTCATCAAAAAAATCAAGTGTCACTTTTTGTTATCTTTAAAGGTCAATTTTGAAGATATGTGTGTGTGTGTGTGTTTCTATGAACATGTTGTATAGACTCCACAGATATTCATTGGGAAATTCATGTGTGATACTAATAGTTAATGACATATAGATTTTCTTTAAAAGACATTCTGGCTTATTTTGCCCTAAAAAGAATGTAGCCCTGTAGTCCACTATCTGTGTTAAATATCATCCAATTCAATAATGCCAGTTACAAACATTTAAGTCAAGGTGTTCATAACTGTTTCCAGAATGACTCAGAAAATAAATCACACCCTCTCCCATTATGTACAGTTTAAGTCCGCAGGGAGAAAAGTTATAACTCATTACATTTTGATTTCCTTTGATCAAATACCATATACAGCACCTGGATATTATAATTTTAAATAATAGTTGTGACACAAACTAGGATAATGCTTAAAAACCCAAGGATTTTAACATGGTTACTATTAGTCCTTATCATTTATGGCATGTAGACATGGTGAGTGGTTTTTGTGGCATTTTGCTGGAGTTCCATTAGCAAAATATTAATTATAGATCAAGAAAACGTGTTTTCTAAGAAACACCTGGAAGTAATCAACAAACATATATGTCTTAGATCAGAACATAATTGCCCCAATTCAACCTATATAACTTTTTCTTCTTTTTTATTTTATTTAAGATGTCGCCTGTTTAAGTAATGGGGTAAGCTACCAGATGTAAAACTTCCCAGGCCGGCTTTTCTTTCCACTTCAGCTTAGGCACCTCACAAAGGTTTGTAAAGTAAGGGGTCCCAGTGAAGCACTGATGAAAACCACAGGTACAAGTGGCTTACATGAAAGCATTTATCGCTTTTCATGCATGGCATTATAGCCTAGTGGGGAGAAAAGTCCTTCGTTGGAAATGCATTAATTATTTGACACTGGTTTACCTCAAAGTCATTTTTACTATGGGATGCAAGTGAAAGATCACAGCTGAAAAAAAGATCATCAGACTTGAGGTAGGCTCCCAGCATCCTTTCTAATGTTCTGTGTGAAGTTGTCTTGAACTGAAACCTATGCTCCTTAAGGATTAAGGGATTGGGAAACAAAGACTGAAGCTGCTGTAATTTAAACCTGGAGATTCCCTAGCACAAAGGTATGAAATGAGCTAAGCCAGTTTGACTCCTGCCCATTCCGTAAAGAAATGATTTTCCTTTAGGAAGTTTTACACTATTAGCATTCCAACATTGTTATCATCTGTAACGTGATGGGCCTTCTCTTGGCTTTCACATGCACCTTAATGCCTGCAGATGGAATAGGTGGACAGAGCTTTACATGAAAATTTATGAATCTATCAATGATGATTTATATATGTATGAGAAATGCACAAAAATTTTAAAGAGAAGTGCATAAGGATTATCAGTGACTTGCATTTTCTTTGTGAAGTTGGTATATATCCTTAAATAATTTCATGATGCTTGAGGTTGCATTTTTGCATTTTTGTTTAGTTTTGAGGAAAATGCAATCTATATCTAAATCAATGAATTATCCAAGTCAATGTCATTAAAAATCATAAATAATCCTTATAATAACAAAAAAAAAATTCTGAGCAAAGAAAAGCTACCCAATGGCAGGTGTCTCACTTTCAAAAAGGGGTGGAACACTGCTGAAATGAAAATTCACAGAGAGCTTTATTCATTCATGTCTTCAGTCTAACACTCAAGTATCTACCTGCTCTGTGTAATGCAATGAGCACTCAGATTCAATGGTGCTAAAAGAGTCATGCCTTCCTATAATAATAAAAAGAGCATATCCCTAGACTTAACAATTAAGTAAGTGGTTATTTAAATTGCAGTTGTCATGCTGTCTGGATAGGCTATGAGTAGAAAAAGGCCAGAAGAATATGGAGCTCATGGTGGTGGGATTTTCATAGATTCTTGTGGCTGCGTTTGGTATGAGAAGTCCAGGATTTACCTCAAGTAAAGTGACTGTGAGCTTTGTTCTCATACTTCCTAGAAACAGCAAACAAAAACTATAAACAAAAGATTTAGGAAGGATAAAATTGTCTCATGTTGAATCAGGATTCTTGGTCTCATAGTGTCTCATGTCAGTATTAGAAAATTCTATCTATAATAGTACCAAAAACCAAAAAAAAAATTTCATCAGAAAATGATTTTTAAATTTTCTAAATTCTTCTCCATCACTTCCGATCTTCCTTTGAAAAGTTATATGAAAAAATGGATTATCTCAAAAGGTCTTAAAATATAAAAACAAAAATTCTTAGCCAAAAACCAAATTTATCTTTTCATTTTTCTCTTATCAGTAGTCTACTCCAGTTCTTCTTAGATTTCAGCTTGTATTTCTAACAATCTTTGAAGACAAACTAAAACATCATTTCTCTCACCTTTCATTTGGATATTTCATACCTTAATCTTTTCAGTCTCTTACCCTCTGGGCTTTACATTTCACTGTGCTAGTCCCACTCAGCTAATATGTTTGTGGTTCATACTGAAGTATTATTATGGATCCTTTCAGCTAATAGGATCATTGTGTCCAAGACTAATAATACCACGTATCCAGACCATCTGTGTATAGAAATCAGTTGGTGTTACTTATAAGATTCCTCTCAAGTACTTGCATGTTCCCAGCCTCTTTCAGCTCCTTGCCTTTGGTATTATATCCATATTCTTCTTCTTCAATGAATTTTCCCTCCTTCATCTTTCAAAAAAATTACTTATCCTTTAAAATTTCCAAGTATTGTTTTTCTAATATCCAGGGGACTTAATGAGCCTCACATTTAGAGTAAAGATTATATTTAGTTTCTCAATATGGATGAATGTAAGGGTGATGAAGAAGTTACAATGAGATAAATAAAATTTGGAGAGTACCTTTTGTTTTAAAGGTCACTTTTCCTAGTTAAGAACAAAAATGGGATCAGGATGTACCTCAAAGTTTGAGCAATTCCCTAGCAAATGTGAGGTTCTGGGTTTGATTTTCATCACTACAAAATTATAATAATAAAGAGATAAATAAAAGTTTTTATTTAATGGCATTTCCAAAAATATATTTAGAATGTTAAGAAGAAAAATAAAATCCAGTGTAGCCAAAATACAAAAGTAGTTTTTCTTTCCATTGTGCTTGATAGGGTCAACATGCCATATTATGTCTTTACTTTTACTAATTTTAAAATACTTGATATAAAACTGAATAGTATAAAGTTCTCTATAGTATGTAAGTAAAAGTTATACTTCTGTAAAATTCATTGAGAACAGTCATTTTCTTAAGGGGAAAAAATAAATGCCCTGCCTCTAAAATTGTTGAAATTATTAAATGAATATTTTATAGGAATTATTGAAATGGTCTCCCATTATTTGTTTTGTGTAACTGAAATATTTAATGGATATTTTAAACCCTGGCTAATTCTTTCCTCAAAAAGGAATTAGTGAGCATGTACTGAGAAATGTTAAATTATATATTTGACAGTCAAAGATTAAAGAAATGGCAATTGTGCCCTCAGGTAACTTATATATCCTATTAATTAATTGCTGTATTTATTTTCAAAAGAAATTTATTTTAATGTTGGTATGAGTGAAGTTTAAATAATACAATGGAAAGCTTGCCACAATTTCATATAAAATACAATGCAGGAATTATATGTTATTAATATTTTATATTAATCTGTTCTGTGCTTTTCTATGAAGAACATTGACTGTATCAGTGGCAAACTGAATTGGATGCTATTACCACTATACACAGTAGCTATTTATTACCACATGCAAGTTACCTTTTCTCCTATAAGGTAATATAAAAAGATATATTTCACAAATTTAATCGCAAAGCCCACAGTTTTTTTATTTATTCTAAATAAAAGGCTAAACTATGAAAATTGAAATTTGAAATCACACCCACAGTTCAAGTTTGCATATGATTCTGAGACTGGAGATTACTCTCATATCAGTTGATGAAGTTCTATCTGTGGACATTCTTTTGGCCAATGGTGCCTATTTTCAACTTTAAAATCCTATCCTGAATATCAGACACCCTCTCCAGGAGAAGCAATAATTCTATTTATATACTCTATGTGCCTCTTGAGGACAGGCCTGCCTGCAGTGTTTAATTGGGTTGGAAGATAGTGGAGAATCCCAGTTTATCATACAGGCAACTGACACAGAAATTATCAGTTATCTTAGGTTGTCTGTTTCTGAGTTCAGAGATGAAAGGTCAGTTAAGTCCCCTAGACATTCCAAAATCTCCAGTACATTACAGACTTGAACCATTTAAACTCTATTAAATAAGGAATCTCTTTTCTGGACAAAGTATACAGTGTATATAGATACATTGGAGAAAAAAAAAAAAAAACATGTGAAAAGTCGCAGCCCTGACCTTTTAACATGTTTTATTTATAGCCAGACACTTAGACTATAGAGTTTAATATAAAAGCAAGAAAAAAGATAAAGTATCTGGTTAGCTTTAAAATAGGTACTAGTTGTCTGAAATTTGTCTTTCCAATCTTGAGCTGAGAATAAAAATTATAAATAATTAAAGTGACAGATCCTTTAGGAATAATATTTATTAATCATTTTTAATTGAACACATCCCATTTTTCCAGTGATATGTACTAAAACAGTCTACCATACTTTTTGAGGATTTTTTTTCTCACATGAGTAATTTAATTGCAAAAGACAAAATATATTAATTTGTTTTTTTAACTGCCTATCATCTATGGGGTGTCTTTCTATAATTTAAGAATTGAAGAGTTGTAGCTTAGAAAAGTCAAAATCCTTCTTTGTATATTGTTAGCATTTTAGGAAATGTAGTGAAAAAATTTCTCCATGAGCTTCATTTCTTGTTTTTAACATGATTTTCAAGGGTGTTTAGTATACTGTCTGAAGGTCCCTTATGAAAACTCCAAGTAAGTTGGATAGACCACTAGTTGTAATAAGATAAGGACTGGAGGCCAGGCTAGGGCAGGACTGGTATAAAAGACAGCCCAAGACAGGGACTCTGGAATGATGTTCTCCTGCTGACAACTGCTCTGAGGTAGCTGAGACCCCTAAGACTATGCCTGCTTTCTCTACACAGATACCACCTTTCCCTTTCAACCCTTCTGATTGGGAGATAAGCAGGAAGATAAGTAGGAAAACATTGTTTTCCACATTTGAATGAAGATACCATGATTCCATCCATTCCTGTGTATGTTGCCTTAAAAATAATAATAATGAATTGTTTCCATCCCATTTGAGGAGCTGATTTGTACTTCTGAGTACTACTAGCTAAAACATGACCTCAATTAGTTGCTATGTCACCCTTTAGGGAGTGTCTATCCATCCATTCATTTAATTTGTGCTAAAGTCATTGTTAAAACTAACAGAATTTCATTTTGAATGGCATTACTGACATTTTATCCATCCCCTAAATGATTAAACTGGTCAGAATTAAAACTGCTATATGTATGCATACATTGCTCAGGAATGCATTTTCATGCTCCATTGTCATTTATATATTATATTGGGAATTTCATCTTCTAATTCTGCAATACAACTCAGCTAACCTTCCTGATGCCACGCAAGAATGTGAACTATTTATGTGAATGGACACCAGCACCTTAAAGGTAAAACATTTGTGGGATGCTGTACTTTCTTATCAAAAGTTTGTCATTGATATCTAATTGTGAGTAAATCTGCAAAATATTAAAATTAATATGATATCAAGTATTGATAATAGGAGAAAACCCTGGTTCATGAGCCATGAAGTCCTGTGTTTAAGGACCTGTTTCTTGTGTTGGTGAATAGCTTTGAGTTGAGGGAGAAATCCTGTCTCAAGTAAATACACCCAACATTCTCCTCTGGCCTCTGCTTTCCCCCAAATGGGGCATGCACAAGCATCACATAGACACATAATACAGAGAGAGAGAGAAACAGAGAGAGAGAGAGAAGGGAAGAGAAGAGAAAACCACACACATACTCCACACAATGCAAAAAAATTGAAAAGCCAACCTTTTTTCTCACCCATTAAGACATCCCTGTCCTTATAAATGTATTTCTATGCTGGGCCTTTAGTGATGCTTCTGTGTCATACTTGCTTTCAGTTAATAGCCTCCAAGGCTATTCCCATATGGTCCAGAAATATTAAGTCCTCATATACATTCAAAAAGGCTCTCCTGCTAAGAAAACCAGAACACTAATTGTTCTGAGATGTCCATTTGAGTCTCTTATTTTTTGCACCTACCAAGAGTTTAACAACATCAAGCAATTAAGCAATTCACTGGACCCTGGTAAGACAATGTTAACATTTCTTTCTCATTTGACATGAATAAAAGGCCATGCATGTGATTTACTTTTCTTACCTACTCAGTTTCAAGGGATGGCTACAAAATGTACACAACTTATAGAAAAAAAAAAATCTTCAACCAAAGCAAACACTTAACATTGCTTTAAAATTAACCCCATGGACTTCATCTATTTTTGCTAGTAAACACACTGTCAAACAAGGAAAAGCAAATCTAGCTAATCTTACTCTTTGCTGCAGCCGTAAACCCATTACCTACACAGCACAGTGATTTTTCTTTGGATGTAATGAAAAAGATTCATCTACTCTTAAACTTCCCTGATAAACTCATATTCTAGAATCTTCTTTCTTCACATGTAATGGAAAATGGGATTTCAGATCTGTAATAGATTAAAAACTCTTGGATGTATTGTGCCCTCCTAGGGTGTCTCACCTAAGAACATATAAACTGACTACTACATATAAACTGACATTGCCTCCATTTGAATTCCAGCAGATTCTCTGGTTTCTAAATGAAAGACATAAGAAGAGATACCAACCTGCACATTCCAACCATTTCTAACTTAACCTTTCCAAAACTTAACTATCTTCCCTTAAAATCTCCTGCCCTCATGTTCTGTCTCTCTCTCTTTCTCTTTCCTCAGCCAGCCCCTTGAATTTGTTTGCATTTCTTGTCATCACCTTCCTGAGTGACATTCCAATATCCTACTCATTGTTCCATGATTGCATAATTTTCCACAGTGCTGTCCATTTCCCTATACCCCTCTAGTCATGAACCAGCTGGCAGAGGGATCTAACAATGTCAATGTGAAGTGACTGACAGTTATTTTACTCATTTACTCATTTAGTCATTCATTCACTTACTCTATCATTCTCTAAACACCTATAAGCTTTGGACATCAAAGATAGAGAAAATATAAGATTTCCTCTGAAGAAACAATGTCTCAAGGAGCATACTACACAAAGATGGCTTCCTAACATACATAGTCCATCACAGAATTTTCAAATGGTTTTGTATGGCACATAATGCTGTCTGAGTTATTGTGTTTCTCTAGCATGTCCCTCATTCCAGGCACCCAGCACTACAGATAGATATTCAATGAGCCATGGTCCCTCTGCCTCTGGCTGTTATATTCCCTTTGCGGGAGATGTCCTTCTCAATTGTGTCCACCTAGAAAACTGACTCTGGAACTCCATTCTGGCCACCTCAGATAGTTAGGATCACAGTGCAAACCAAATAACATCTCATGTAAATCTCACATTTATCATTCTATTTAGTGTGAATTTTCACTTCTGCACATCTTACTCAGTCATCTGGTCCATGGAACACTGATTGAATCCATTCTGCCTTAAAGTTGACAAACTGCATACTTAGAAATAAGTAGATGAGTAAGAACACAGCTCAGACAGCCATGTGCACATGAACATTAGTCCATACTTCACCATATGGTAACTGTGCAACCTTGACAATCCCTGGCTTCTCTGAGCCTCATTTTCCTTATCAGATAAGATGAACAATAGTATTTAATATGCCTGTGATCTCTAAGTGAGATGACACATCTAAATCCAGATGATTACTCTTAATAATAAGAAAGGAAAAAAATAAAGATTTTCCAGGCAGCACTCCTAGTAAAAGGCAAAAGAAGAAATATGAATCTCCTTGGCAACTAGTAGAGGTGCTAGGAAGCTAAGACTGAGTCTAAAATGTGGGTCAAAGGAAGATATCAATTTGTTTTTCTAAGACACGACTGATATTATAGTTACCTTTATTGGTTTCTTCTGTTGCAGGAGGGAATCAAGGTGGGACTTGATATGCCATATCCTAAATCCCTCCATAAGAAATTTCATGGCTGGAGAGATGACTTAGCAGCTAAGACATTTGCCTGCAAAGCCAAGGAACCCAGGTTTGTTTCCCCAGGACCCACATAAACCAGATGCACAAGGTAACTGCTTTGCTGTTCTCAACACTTAGATTGTTTCCCTTTCTGCATGCTGCTGTCATCTGGACTGCTCCTCCAAAGCGGCATACATTCTCTCTGCCACAGCTAGCAATAATATGAACTTGCTTTGGCATGTTTTCCACCATGATGGCCCTTCAGAGCCCAAAAACAGTGGGGTCAATTGCTTATGGGGTGAAATTTGCCAATTAGTGAGACAAAAATCAAACTTTCTCTTTCATAAGTTGATTATCTCAGGTATTTGTGCATAACATGTAGTTTACTAACACAGCTTTTATAATGCATGTTTTAATAAACAAGGGAGTTTAGATATTCCTCATTTCCTTTGAATCTATACCCACAGTGAGATTGCCAGGTCTTATAGTAGCTCTGTTACTAGTTTCTTTGAGGAAGTTTTATACTGTTTTCCACAGTGACTGTGCTAACTTACATTCCCACCCACAATGAGCAGGGCTTCCCTTCTCTGCACATACATGCCAGTATTTATTTTTCTTCTTTTTATTGATAGCCAATATAAATAGGATGAGATAACTTCTCATTTTGTTTTTAGTTTGTCTTTCCCTGACAATTCAACAATTCATTACATTAAGCTTTTTTGCACATACCTCTTGGATATTGATACTCTTTTGAGATATTTCTATTTAGGTCTATTGCTGTGTGTGTGTGTGTGTGTGTGTGTGTGTGTGTGTGTGTGTGTGTGTGTTGAATGAAGGTTGATTTAAGGCATCTTCCTGAATTGTTCATATATATATATATATATATATATATATATATATATATATATACATACATATACATACATAAATACACAGGAGTGTCTTGTACAACAGAATTAGGCTGTGCTTTTCAGTCTGCCTCTGGCTTAAATGGCTGTATTGACATTCATGATGTGTACATTGTTCTGTGTATTTCAATAAAAAGGGTTTAAAGACTTGAAAATACCATTTCTGAGTATATACTTCATGGAATTGTATGCAGAGATAGATAAAATATTTGTAGATCAATCTTACTTAGAAGTGACAAAGATTGGGCTGGAAAGATGGCTTAGTAGTTAAGGTGCTTGCCTAAAAAGCCAAATGACTCAGGTTCTATTCTCTGGGACCCATATAAGCCAGATGCTCAAGGTGGCACATGTGTCTGGAGTTTGTTTGCAGTGGCTGAAGGCCCTGGCATGCCATTCTCTCTCTCTTTCTCTCTCATAAATAAATGAATAAATAAAATTAATTTTTTAAAAAAAAAAGAGGTGACGAAAGATTAAAATAAGTAGAATACCCACAGAGCAGTGCCTGGAGTCAAGAATATGGTATATGTACTCCATAAAAAGAAATAAAATTTTGATGCCATGCAATGGATGAACCTCGAAGATATGCTAAATGAAATAAGCTAGGTCCATAAGAACAAATACTGTAATTCCATGACCTTGAGGTACCTATAATAGTCAAATTCATGGAAATAGATAGCAGGACAATTGGCACAAAGAGCTGACTGGAAATGAGAAGATTTACTTATAGTTCACCTGTTCATAAATAGACATAATATTATAACCAAGTGTCAGGTAGAGAGATGGCTTCACAGTTAAGGTACTTGTTTGTGAAGCCTAAGGACCCAGGTTTGATTCCCCGGTACCCATTATCTACCTGCTTCTCTCTCTTTCTCTCTCAAATAAATAAGTAAATAAATAAATAAAATATTAAAAAATAAGTATCCAAGTCCACAAAGAATACTTCAGAAATCAGAGTGTGAACATTTTCTTTAAACTTCCTAGGCATTTATTTTTATCTACATAATATCAAAAAAGTTGCCTGAAAATTTTAGTTTATTAATATTTTCACTGCATTTTAAGATGTTTTGCTTTATTGCATCAATGTCACTATATATCTTTATTTTCCAATATATGATTAGGTCTATGTATAGTGTATTGTTTGGAAATAGTAGGGCATGACAAATATGAAAACTGTAAGATGTTAATATCTTTTTTAGATAAGGTAACTTTGTGGTAGCTTTGGGGAAACAGGGGTGTGTGTGAGAGAGAGAGAGAGAGAGAGAGACAGAGAGAGAATATTTGTGAATTTTTATGCATGGGCTAAGAATCCTTTATAGGAGAATGAGCAAATGTTTTGACAACTAACCCAAGAAAACCCTAAAGGATTTTATTATATTTTCAATCTACAAGCCTACATGAGTTCTTAACTTATACATACATGTATATTAGCCCAACTCATACATATGCTCTGAGGAATTAGTATAGGACACTATTTTTTTAAAAGGCTATTTGTTTATTTATTTGCAAGCAGATAGAGAGAGAAAGTGAGAGAGAGGAGATAGAGAATGGGCATGCCAGAGCCTCTAGCCACTGCAAATGAACTCCAGATGTATGCGCCCCCTTGTGCATCTGGTTTATGTGGGTACTGGGGAATTGAACCTGGGTCCTTAGCAGGCAAGTTCCTTAACTCCTAAGCCATCTCTCCAGCCCTAGAACACTAATTTTTTTTTTTTTTTTAAAGAAGACCAAAGAGTTCTGAATGTACTGCAGAAGGTAGAATATCATTCATTAGGCTCTGGGTTCAACTCCCAATACAATAAAATAAAACACGATGTTTCAGAGTTTTTACTCTCTGCTGTGACATTATCCTAGATCACCTTGATTTTCTCATTATTATTACAAATAAGATTATTACAAATAAAATTATTAGAATGTTGAATAAAAAAAGACATATCACAGTAGCACAGTGAATTAACACTAGAACTCATAGTAGGAATCAGAAAATGTATCTTCTACTAAGGTGAGATTCTACATCAGTGGTTTGGGACATTCGTCCTAATCTTAATGTAATGCAACCTACATGTCTGCAATTGAATTTTTCTTTGTTTTTCATTTTAAAAGTGTATTATTTTAAGGGCAGAAGATGGTTCATTCACTGCACAGAAAACAATGTGGACAAATTAGAACATACAAGGAGGGAACGTCCTGATGGCAGATACAGTAAGAACTGGAAGCAGAGAACAGAACCAACCATTTTGTCCCATTCCCAATTTGGGCAGCAAAACTCAGTCTTTGGAAAAGCATGTATCTGGAATTATTGTACTAATACAGAAAACCATTCTACTAAATTGTGTTTCGCTTTGGCATGAATGAATGAATGCATGTGTGTGAGGGGTAGTAGTAGGTGTGTATGTATGTATGCTGTTGGTATGGTGTGTGTCTCTTATAGATGTGGGGGGGGCAGGTGCCTGAGCCCCATGCACACATGCATAGACTAGAGGAAACCATCAAATATCCTCCTCTATTGATTTTCCATGATCTTTCCTCTAGTAAATGTTTCTTATTGAACTCAGAGCTGTCAGTTTTAATCAGGCTAGCTGACGAGTGAGCCTCAGTGATTTTCCTATCTCTGTTCCCCACTGGTCTGAGGAAACAGGCAGGTGAGGCCATGACAATTTTTTTGTGTGGGTGCTGGGGAATAGAATTCAGGATGATCTGGACTTCTTGGGACTTCATGATTTTGCACTACTCTCTTTCCCATCGTGTCATTTTCCCAGCCCTGAGAGACAACGTTTCTGATTGAAGTTGCACTGGAAGATGACTCAGTGAATAAAGTGCTTGCCATGCAAGCTTGAGGACTGTAGTTTGGATCATCAGAATCCATGGAAATGCTAGTTGGGCACGGTGGCCCTCTCTGTAGAGAAAGAGGGGATCCCTGGGCAAAGCTAGCTAGACTATCCAAATCAGCAAGATATGTATTCAAATGAGAGGCCCTGTCTCGAAAAATAATGGGGAAAGCAATTGAGCAATTCACCTCATGACAACTTCTGGCCTGCACATGTACATCTGAGGACACAACATGTACACATACATACAAGCATGCATATGTGCATACATGATCACCACAAGCTCATGTACATGCAAACACTGTATATATATGAATATAACTCAGTAGCAAAGGGCTTATCTAGTATGTGTGAATGTGTGAGGCCCGGGGTTCAATCCTTGGTACTTAGAAAAATATTTTCTAGGTTTTAATTTCATTGTGTGTGTGTGTGTGTGTGTGTGTTGTATATATGCTGTACATGTGTATATATGTGGGTCACATATATGTATATATGTGAATGTCCAGATGTCAGGTGACAAACTTGGAGCATTAGTCTTAACCTTCCACCTTGTTTGAGATAGAATTTGTCTTTGTTTACCCCTGGGAAGACCAGGCTAGCTGCCCACAAACTTTGGGATTCTCCTGACTGTCTGTCATTGCTGTAGGCATGTTGGAATTGCAGAACCAGGCGCTACTTTCATCAAACTTTACTTGGGCTCGAGGGATCTGAACTCCTATCATCTGGCTTGCCAAGCAAAGGTTTTTCATCATTGAGCCATGTCCCAGACTCATTTTATCCTTGTAATGATCCAGATGAATAAAATGATCTGGTGTTAATGTAAAACCAAAATACCCCTTCTCGAACAAAATTGCTAAATAAAAGTTCCTGTACACGTAAACCTCCAGACCCTTGGTATAGAACCCTACACTATGCCTATCCTCAGTGCTAAGAACAAATTTTTCTCACTGTCTCTAGTTGCTTACCTCTCTGCATTTTCTGTTTCCCAGATTAATGAACTCTGAGATTCATCAGTCAGCCTTCTCACAGAAATTTAAACTGGCTTGTCAAAGACTAATTGTGTTTCTCATCCTCTCCAGACTAAATAAGTAACATGTAAATGGCCTCATACATTTAACCATGCCCCTGAGCACATAAAGTGTATTGATTGTACCTTGTTTTTTTTTTTTTTTTTCCTGGAAGGTACAGATTTTTTTGTCTGAGCACCATCATTTGCCTGCAATCCTTCAAAGCTGCAGAAAATATATTGAGTCTTTTATACCTTTTTTGAAGCATATATCTATTTTATTTTTCAAATTGTTCAAATAGCAATAGAAAACTGGTTGTAAATATCCTCCTCCAAGTTTTCTATTCTGTCTGCACCAGTGGAGGGGTAAGGGATCTTAATGTAGACAGCTTCTTTGATTGAGTTATATGTCTAATAATTCTAAATTGAATGTCATTGAAACTTTCTAGTCTTGGTCTATTTTTCTCCTGCAGTATTTTTTTCTGATATATAAAAGTATAAATTCTTGGGCTAAAGAGATGGCTGAAAAGTTAAGGTGCTTTCCTGTGAAACCTAATGATCCAGGTCCCATTCCCCAGTACCCATGTAAAGCCAGATGCACAAAGTGGCACATATGTCTCGAGTTCATTTGCAGTGGCTGGAGGTCCTGGTGTACCCATTCTTTTTGTCTGTCTCTCCTCTCTCTCTCTCTCTCTCTCTCTCTCTGCTTGCAAATAAATAAATATAAATATAAAAAGTACAAATGCTTGCACATGTTTTAGAGATATTTAGATCAATGTATATATTACTAAGTATCCCTACTCACATTTAATTAGTTTTAGTTACTTGATGAGTATCCATCTAGATCTTTCCATATACTGGATCACACAATTGATCTTTACTTCCCATCCTTCAAACCCATATCTCTATCCTCCATTTCATTCAGTTATACAAACTCCATTGCCCTTGTATTCTGTACTTTATTTTTTCATTAAAAAGGAATGGAAGTGACTTTCCTCTAGTCTTCTATACTAACTGTCAGTCATGTAAAAGATTACTCAGGCATTTCTATTACATTCGAAGGAAGAGGAGGACTTTTGAAGTCTATTGGAGGAAAGAGTATGATTTTGTCCTAAACTTAAGAATGGAAACATACAATGTATAGGAGAGTGAGGCAGAGGCTACTGGCTATGTACATTCTACATGCCTAGGCTTTCCAGGCTGACAAATTCTAATTCTCACAAGAAAGACTCCCAAGATGGTGACAGTGTATGTTTTCTAATAAGCAAGAGCCCTGAACAAGACACACCTTCCTCAGCAAACATTCCCTAGCCACCTGACCAAGAATAGAAATGCCAGGTTTGTTGAGTTTATTTCAGGTTGATAAACCAAAATGTTTAGTGTAAATTATAAAGGACTGAAGATTACTTCTTATCATACACAAGGCAATAATAAGTGAAAATAGAGTGGGTCCTATATTTTTCACTATTCTAAAGAGCATGTTATATTATCAGACATTTGATTTTTTACAAATTCAATATACCAAATGGTATCTTCATGTTTTCAATAACCCCTTGATCTAAAGAGTGCTCCAAAATACTCATGTATTGGATGGTATGTCTCTAGCTGGTAATGCTATTGCAGGAGGATCTGGACTCTTTAGGAAGTGAAACTCAGATACTAGAAATAGGTCATTGGGGTGGATCTTTTGCAGTATAATCTGTAGTCTCTCTCTCTGTCTTGCTGTTCTTGTGGGCCATGAAGGGAATGGTTTTCTGCAGTCGCTTGTCCCAACCACATTGATGCTCTGTCCCCATGCCTGAAGCCAATCAGCCACGAACTTGATCTTTTCAAACCTTGAACCAAAGCAATCCTTCTTTTCCTAAGTTGTTATAACAGGTATTTTGGTCAGAACACCATAAATTCACCAATATATATATTTTTTTCTTCACATTTATCTGGCACTACTGAAGTTGGGGAATTTTCTATATCATTTTAACCTTTTACTATCTTTTCATAGAGTACTATAGCTTTCTACATTTTTTCCATTTGTTCATCTGTAGGTAACAAATATCTCAAGAGAGAAATATTCATTTTATCATATGTAGAAAAATATACTTTATTAAATTTATATAACATTCAATGTGTTTAGGTATTTTAATATTTCATGGTAAAGTACATACAAATTCACAAAGTTAATATATTGATACACCTCATCCATTTGCTTAGCTCACTCTTATGAGCATATATTAATTGTACAAATTAATGTATTTTGCAGTAACATTTCCATGCATATATGTTATGTATAATGTCCTTCCTCCTTCCCACTCCTCTCAGCTATGTGGCTTCTCTATCCCTACTCCCCTCCCACCCCCACCAGTCCTCTCCCCAGTTCCTAATAGACTCTCAATCCCTCTTATATATTCAGCTCATCTTGTATCTTCTTCTTTTGTAAGGTTTCTACATATAAGAAAAATAAAAACATGAGTCCCATGTCTTTCTGTGATTGCCTTATTTTCCTTTATATGGTATCTTCCATTTCCATCCATTTTCCTGTATATGACAGGAGTCCATTCTTCTTTATAGGCCAGTATTTCTCCAGTGCATATGTCACCAAGCTTTTTATCCATGCATTTTGTTGTTGGGTACCAAGGCTGATTTGCATATTTTGGTTTCATGAATAATGCTGCAATAAACATGAATATATGAGTATGAGATAAATTGCTAGTAAGATATTTTATATAATTGGCACTTAAATTTTGTTTGACTATATCTGTTCATATTTTTTCTGAGATTTACATTATACTCTAATAGTTTTACCTCCTTTTTATAGTTGTTTATATCTCGATCATGTATTAAGTGTGGTATAATTTAATTTTTTACTTATTTACATATACAACTTATATCAGTACTAGATTTTCCAGCTACATTATATGCTTGCTTTGCAGTTATTTTATACTGAGATCTCATATACTTATGTATTTATATATATGCACCATACACGTGTCCCTTCTTTTGTAATATTAGTGTGATTTTCATTTATCTGATTATTAGTTATGACCTACAGGATAATTTTGAATACATTAAGAAAATCATACATTCTTTTTTTAAAAAAATATTTAATTAATTAATTTATTTGAGAAAGAGAGGAAGAGGCAGATAGAGAGAAAGAGAGAATGGGCACGCCAGGGCCTCTAGCCACTGCAAACTCTAGATGCATGCACCCCTTGTGCATCTGTCTTATGTGGGTCCTGCAGAATTGAAATGGGGTCCTTAGGTTTTGCAGACAAATGCCTTAACTGCTTAGCAATTTCTCCAGCCCAGCATACATTCTTTACAAGCACAGACTTTCACAATTACTAGTGTTTTATCACAAATCTTTATAATTACTTTGGTTTCTGATAGATATGCTTCAACAAGTTATGCTTTGCTTCTTGTATGGGTAACATTCTAAAAACATTAATATTTATAAGTGAGAAACAAATAGTATTAAAATTTTCTCAAGTAATTCTTAGATACATATTTTCATTAACACTTTTTTGTAAATGGATAAAGTAAAAACATTGCTGGATTTCTAGATGTTGAAATATAGTAAGTCCTATTGATTGTAAATTATTTTATTTGTAATATAACCCTATAAAAAGTTATTATTTGTTTTAACTTTGTTGTGTTTTTTACTTGTTTTTAAAATATTTTTCCTGGTTTTAACATGAGCATTTCCAATTTTCAAGAAGTGAATTTTGAGTGATCTCTCACTTTTAGATGTTTAAGAAGACTTTTAAAGTATATGTTCTTCACAGGGCTATAGAAATAATGAGATCACATGACCCTGATGAAGGTGAGTCGTGTGTTACTTGGTGGAAGGGAGACACTAGTAAGGAGTCATGGACTATTCTGATTTTTTTTTCACAGTTTCATCTTGAGAAAGCTTTATTTCTATTATTGAATCTATCTTATCATTCATGTTTTTCAAGAAACAAATTACTTTCTAAAAGAAGTGGTTTCATTTCATATAAATATTTAAACTAATTGAACTTTTTCTCTTAACATTTTACATAATTAAAAATCTGGAATATGTAGATAATACTTGAAGCCCAGCTTCACTCCAGAGCAAATGTCCTAAACTATTCCTACTCCATGAAATCGGGAGAGTAATCTGCATAATATGAAAAGCAAATCAGTAGCTATACCATGGGGAAGCCTCTCAGAAAACAAGAGAATGAAAGGCATGATTCTTTACAGCCTCAGCTTTATTCTTCCATGGCAAAGCCATTTGTGGACCCAGGTGAAGAAAAGTATTGCACAATATAAAAGATAATCCATTATGTCAAACTCTACTGAGAATTTAGAGTGAGGATTGTATTGAACTTGGCAAGATGAAAATCTTTGATGATCTCATCAAAACTAGATTTGAAAGAGTGGTGGAAATACAAACCTGCCTGGAGAATAGGGGAGAGGGTCAAGGAGTGAGGAACTGATACAAATGCTGATAGACTTTGATTTAAAGATGGGAGATAAATGGAACTAGAAGACAACAGGATCTCTCAGCTGTTATCTTCTCTGAATGCTATGGTAACAGTCTGCTTCTGATAGGAATTTCACCTACTCTATGAAATAGGTGGCATGAGAGACAGAAAAAAAATCATAATTAAGTATGAAAAAGAGAAGTAGTATCCTGGATAATTGTTATGGTTGAATCTTAAATGTCTTCCAAAGGTCTGTGGTAAAGGCTTGGTAGTCAGCCCATTGTGCTATTGAGAAGTATTGGGATGCAATGGAACCTTTATGAGGTGGCACTTGGTGAAGGAAGTTAGAGCACTGAGGGTGTTGTCTTTGAGGAAATAGTGGGTCCCCTGCTAGATCCTGTCTCTCTGTGCTTCCAGGCTATCAGGAGGTAAAAAGGCCTCTTTTAGAAAACACTCTCACCATGTTGTTCTGTGACACTACAAAGCCCAAAGAGGCAGACCAAAAAGATGATGAACTGAATCATGAGCCAAAATAAACTTTTTCTGCTTTTTAAGCTGATTATGTTGGTTATTTTACCATGGTAATGGAAGATTGACCAACATAACTAAATGAAATACTCAGTCTCTAAAAAGAAAGATTTTACCCACTCATCAGAAGTCAGGACAGGGTGGTAGATGAAGCAAAACATTTGGTAGTCTAAAAATAAACAGTTTTTAAACTACTTGTAATTTCTCTTGTTTTCCTAGCTTAGTTTTCAGCATAGAATTTAAAGTCATCTTCAATTAGTGCAAGTTCAGTTTTAATGTTATATTTTCCCAGGAGGGTTGACTCATGTTTTCACACCATTCTTTTTAAGATATGAAGCAGTGTTATCTTAATGCTCTTACTCTTTTAAATTGTTTCTAAAATCTCCATTCAAGTCTTCTATTTATGGCATATTGCATGACTTTTATTACTGTAGGTAAATATTAATTGATAAAGCAAAGTTTTCTACCAGTTTACTATGACTAGTCTTATGTTTATCTAAATATTGTTAGTATTCATGTTGATATTTTCTCAATTATTATTACTATTATCTATTTTTTCTATCTTTTTTCTTAATAAAATATACCAGAGGGGTTTTTAATTTTAATTATGAGGTTTTTTTTTTTTTGCCCTATTCAGCAGAACCATTTACAGTTTTATTTAATGTCTATTTTCCTGTTCACTTATTTCTTTCTTTGTTGTCATTTTCTTTTGTTTGTTGAGATAGAGTCTCATTCTAGCACAGCATGACCCAGCACTCATTCTGTAGCCCAAGATGGCCTTTAATTCATGGTGTTCCTCCTACTTCAGTCTTTGAGTGCTGAAGTTATAGCTGTAAGCTATCATGCCTGGCTTCTGTTTTGTTTATTTGGGTCATTAATTTTTTTTTACTTTAATTTTTTTAAAGAAATTGTTTCTTCTTTAGGGGGGAAAAAAAGTTCTTTCATTAGGATTTCCAGGCAAGTGCCTTAACAGCTAAATCATCTTTCCAACCCTTAAACGGAAATTTTTAATAACATAGAATCAAATTATAAGTGACAGAAAACCCAATGACAGACATAATTCTGAATTTTTTCCACATTAATAAAGAAAATGCTTCATTGCATAGAAGTTCTTTCAAAATTCTCATAGTAGTGGACTTTAATCACCTTAAGTCATGCTAATCGGTATGACTGCCATCAGCTTATGTGAAGATAGCTTTAGGACTTAAAATGCAAGAAAATGATCTTTTAGTAGTATCACCCCAAGGCACCCCATATTGAGATTGCTTTCCATTCATAGACAATTTATATCCCAAATTTGGTATAGTCTGTGTTCAGTTTAATTGAATTACCGTGACAGAACCCTGCATCCTCTGGACCTTATAGAATTGAAGCTCTGGTAGAACTTATCCTGTTCTTAGGCGGTAGAAGGGGCCATACCTGAACTCTAGACATCATTTTAACTAAAAATGTACGTTTATCTTTATAAGTAGGATGAAGTAGATGTGTAATTGTTGACTTTTCGCCCTATAATGGATATGTGTGACAGACAGACAGTGTGTTTTTTTCTAACAAAGCATGAAATCCAAGAGTCAGAAAGATGCAAAGGTTATCCCTCTCAAACTACCCTTTGATTCTGAAATTCCTCGAAAATGTCCCTGCCATGGAAGACTCTGTTTTCTTTCCCCCTTGAACTATTCCACTAACAGAAAACTCAATAACTCCCAACACAGCACATTTTCCTTAAAAAAAAAATTGCTCTTGCCAGGAGTGGTGGCGCACACCTTTAATCCCAGCACTCGGGAGTCAGAGGTAGGAGGATCACGAGAGTTCGAGGCCACCTTGAGACTACATAGTTATTCCAGGTCAGCCTGGACCAGAGTGAGACCCTACCTCACAAAACCAAAAAAAAAAAAAAAAAAATTGCTCCTACCTGTGGAAAAAACTTAATTTGGAGCCCACTAAATTTTTGGTCTATATAGCAGTGTTTTCTGACTCTTCCTTTGTCCTATGCTGTGCAAGTCCAAGTCCCATAGCTCTTCCTCTCAGAAGATTGTATTGGAACTTTGTTATTCCTGTTACTTTCAGTGAAATACCTTTGTGCATATGCTTTGAACTGTGGTATGGAGACTCCATGAAGTCCGAGAATGATGTGATCAGCAGTTTAGCTTTTAGACCCACGTTATCACCTCTGTCTCTATGGATACAACCTTGCTAGAGACAAAGTTCAAGTTTTAACTGCTCTTAGTCATCCATCTCAAACAGCCTAAGGGTAATGTCATTGTTTCTCTGTGTTGACACTTGATTCCCTACTTGATTAATTTAACTGTATTTGTTTTTAACTTTATAAGAATGCTAAAAGGGCAGTGAGTGCTGGAAAGATGGCTTAGCGGTTAAGTGCTTGCCTGTGAAGCCTAAGGACCCCAGTTCGAGGCTCAAAATCCCAGTACCCACGTAAGCCAGATACACAAGTGGGCGTATGCATCTGGAGTTCATTTGTAGTGGCTGGAGGTCCCAGTGTGCCCCATTCTCTCTCTATCTGTCTCCCTCTGTATCTCTCTCTTTTAAATAAATTAATAAATAAAATATTTTTTAAACCTTTTTAAAAAGTTCAGTGAAAAGACCATGAATGTCAAACTTGCCCCTTCACATTTGCATCTGGCCTATATTTATTTAGCTCTATTATATTAAGAAAGTTACTGAACCTTCTGGAGATTTATTTCCAACATTTGTGTAAGAATATGATAATGGTAGTTGTTTGGTTTAAAAGCTTAATGAAAAAATATGGGTGAAACAACTACATAATGTCAAAAATGTAGTTCATTTCCCTCTTGTCCAATGTTATTGTGCCATGTGTCCTAGCCCACTGATAATTCTTTATGTACATATCACAGCCCAATGAATAGCTATTCTTCCTAGGATTCTAACATCTAATAATTTCAATAAGCCTTCAAATCTTTCCATCCTGGTGATTGACATTAGTGCTGAGAAGATAAAGCAAATTTTGACATTTTCTACTGAGAAATCATCTAAGTAAAAGTTAATCATTGTTCTAACTGGTTAAAAAAATAGAAAAAATAAAATATGTGGAGTACAGCAAGACAATATGCCTGTTCATGTACAAAAAAAAAAATAAATAAAAAAATAAAAAAAAAAAAAAAAAAAAACTAGGGCTGGAGAGATGGCTTAGTGGTTAAGGCACCTGCCTCCTAAGCCTAAGAACCCTGGTTCCAATCTCCAGCGGTTCTTCCAATCTCCAGGTCCCACGTTTAGCCAGATGCAAAGTGACACAAGGGTGCAATGCCACACTTGACCTGACCACAAAGGGACACACACATCTGGATTTCGTTCACAGCAACTGAGAGGCTGCTGGCATGCCCATCTCTATCTGTCCTCCTCTCCCTCTCCCTCTCTCTCTGTCTGTCCCTCTCAAAAAAAAATAAAATAAATAAAATAAAAAACCTAGATACCTGAATCATTAAATAAAATCCAGATTCCTCTAAAGTATGACCTCATTTAACTCTCACATTGTCCCTTTATAGAAAAGAACATATTATTGTCCCACTCTATACATGAGCTTAAAGGTTAGACAAATAACATTTAGTTCATATACTACCCTCAATAATTATAAATACATATTTCAATTATTCATTAAAAATGTTATTTTTATTATAAGTAATTTTCTTTAACATAGAATATTTATTTAAAAAGTGTTTATTGGCTATTTGTATATGCCAGACATTGTCTTTGACATAGTAAAAAGCAACAAAGGTCTGTACTCTCCTGGATATTGCAATAAAAAAGAGAAATGGCAAACAAATAAATAATATACTAAGAAAAGTAATATACTAATAAGAAAATAAGAAAGCCCCAATAGAAAATGTGTGGTGACATGAGTGACTAAGATGGTGCCACTCTAGAGATGGACTGGCTCTAGTATGATGCCACCTGTGCAGAGGCTAGAGGAAAGAGTCTTGCTAAGGAAACTGCAGCTCAGGCAGTGGGATCAACACATTCTAAAGAGCTAAGATACAGAGTCTGCTTAGTCTCTCTAAGAACCTGCAACAGGTCAGAGAGAAATAGATGGGATTCATGACAGAGCAGTGACTGTACTAGAAGATAGATGAGCGTGGTGGGGACTATGCCATGTATCTGTCTCTGCAACAGGAGACTAATCATTGAGAAGCTGATGCAGAGGAATGGCGAACTCTGCCTCATATTTTAAAGGAATGTCTGGGATCACTATGTGAACAGGGAGCAAAGAGTAGGACCAGGGCAGCTAGTGCACAACAGAGGCCTGCTGTTTGCAGGCTTCCATTCTTTGTTTTTAGTTACCTGCATTCCACCAAAACTTCAAAATTCTAAATAGGAAATTCCACAAATAAGCAAATCATGTTTTATATTGCATGCTGTTCTGAGCACCATAATGGGATCTCCTGTCTCCCCTTTTGCTGATGCATCCATGCTCTATATGCTGGTCGCCCATGAGTTAGTCACTGAGTAATCATTTCTTGGATTCAATCAGCCATGGGCCTGTTGCAGAGCTTCTTTTCAAGCTTTAATGCACTGAAAGCACTAGGATAGTGAGACTACTATTTTGGATATGCAGAAGTGAAGTCACAAAATCCTGTCTGTAAGTCAAACATGAAAATTCTCAGCTGGACAGGGGAAGAGAAAATAACCTGCTGAATTTGGTAAGATCATGATAAAATGAAGCTACTCCATGAAATGAGAAAGAACTAAGTAATATAATGATATATTCTGCAGCTTCAGATACCCTCTGCTGTTCTTGGACCTAACAGAAGACATCTATAACCCAGATGAGATATAATGCCACTTAGATTAAAGTAATAATGAAGAAAATGGGGAAAGTTAAAAAGCTGTTTTAGCAAACTTTGAAAGTAGAACCTCAAGCTTATCTAATAATACTGCATCAGGAGCCTAAGAGAAAGAAGTGTTCAGAATGATGCCCTACTGACAAATAGGATGAGGAGAGCACCCCTTTGCTAAAGCTACAGGTCTATGAAAGAAGTTAAAGATTTGAGGACTTCAACATGCAAAGTTTGTTCTGGAAAATTGAAGGTTTAAACATATATTACATATCTCCACCCAAAGAATAGCCAGGTGGAGTTCAAGACTCTGTGGAGTCTTGAATTCAAGTCTAGAGAACAGTAGCCTAAAGATAAAAGTGAGAATGTTTAAATAATTGGCAATATTAAAGGC
This sequence comes from Orientallactaga sibirica, assembly GCA_036365145.1. Classification (NCBI taxonomy): domain Eukaryota; kingdom Metazoa; phylum Chordata; class Mammalia; order Rodentia; family Dipodidae; genus Orientallactaga; species Orientallactaga sibirica. Next base: position 44,437,977 of record JAEOAD010000003.1, read on the forward strand.
CATCGGTGTACTAGGATTCTTAAAAAATGAGAGGGCATAGGTTTTTTTTTATTGAGCATATAAAATATCAGTTATTATTATGATATTTCCAACAAAAATTGTTTTAGTTGATTCTTCTTCCATGCCCCCATCTCTTGCATCCTCCATTCCACCCTACATTCTTTCTTCTCTTCCAGTATCCTTTCCACTTTCAGAGGACAAAAGTTTCCAAAAAGCTGAACTTACAACCCTCCAACATAGTGAAGACACGGGGAGAATTCAGTGAGGAGGTGACCCATTACATAAAGCCTAAGTAAAGAAAGCATTACTGGGGCTGGGAGATATCTCAGTGGTTAAAGACACTTGCTTGCAAACTCTGACATCCCAGAAACAATTTCCCAGTGCCCATGTAAAGCCAGATGCACAAGATGGCACTCAAGCCTCCATTTTAGCAAAAGCGAGTTCTCATTCCTCAACTCTACCACCCATGTAGAGGAACAGGACCTGGAATCCCCAGAAAACAAAGCACAGAAATAAAGTTTCCAGTTCATAAGTTTATAAACAGTCAATTGAGATGGCAAGAACAATGACATCTAGACATGTCACATTACTTTATGTTTGTCAATCTTAGTTTCTATAACCCTGACCAACAAAGCCAACAGGAGGGCAAACACCCAGGTATAAGGTCAGTTCAAGGGTTCACTGAAGAGCTCTGAATGACAAACCAGTAGACAGCACACTTCACAGGTTGCTAAGCTACCTTAATCTGGGGAAAGAATCAGAATTAATTCTTTGTTAAGAGGCTTATCATGCCCTATCCTGATGGGCGGATAGAGATAGTCTATAGGAATCTTAGCTTTGCAATTATATGGCTGGAGTAATTGGAGAAAAGTTAGTAAAAGGGTTTGAACAGAAAGATAATAGCCTAAGATTTTGAGAAGTCACTTGGGTAGAGTCATCTTGAAATTGCTTTAGGCAAGTTTAAGTGGTTTAGAGTTCTCTTTGGAAAGGAAAAAGAATCTAAGCAATAATTTACTTCTTCATGACTTTGCATCTGGTTAACTAATCATAATAAAACAATTATAAAATTCATTTAATTAAGAAAATAATGAATCTTGATGTCATGTGTCCTTTGTGAAAAATGATGCCTTTGCACATTGTAGATATTCCTGTTTCCTTTGAGGTATTTAATTCATCTTTTTTTCTCAGTGAAGAAAAAGATGCTGTTTCCATCCTCAGGCATTCAAGGGACTGTCAATTAAGACATTTTGGGAAGAATTTTTATACTTTTTATCTTCATAGAAACCTAATTAAAAGGCTAAATAAAGCAGAAAGAGCTGACATACACCCCGATTTTTATTCATTCATTTATAACCTGCCCCATTTGCTAGTAAGTTAGTCTTTCTCTCAGTAATGGAAGGAAGACATCTGTGTATGTGTGTATTGTTGTGAAGCACTGAAAGGAAAATGCAGATCAAAGCAACATTTTACCTCCAACACTTGCTTTCCTAAGAAGAAGTGCCTCATGTATAATCTCAGCAAAGTACCAAAATAAGATATTTGACATTTATACATATTTTGTCTATTCTATAATCCATATGCAATGTTTTCATTGTAGCTATACTGTGAATATGTATCTGTCATATTACATAGAAACTCTTTTTGCCAGCATAAGATTTGTTCCAGGATGGCAAATTGTCTGTAGGTATGTCTTTTTAGTTACCTTTAATGTAAATAAGTTCCTGAGTCTTTGTCTGTGATATATGATGTGAACATTTTTTTTTTTTGAAGGAAGACAGGCCATCAGTTTTCTTTTTTATTTTCTCTTTCTTTTGAGGCAGGATCATATGTAGGAAAAGCTGGCCCTAAACTCCTAATCCTCCTGTCTTCACCTCCCAAGTACAGGGGTTATAGGGTTTATAAGGTATAAGCCACCTTACCAGGGTTATGTCATACTTAAAGAACAATAAATGGAATAAATGAATAAATGTATGGACTATAAAGAGATATGTAAGGGTAGGTTCTGGCTTTTTACATTGGGAGCAGAAGAAGTAAAACACTGGCTCTATGTGAACACATAGCACCCAAACCTTGGTTTGTAAGTATCAGTTTATAGAAGCAACTATCCTTAGAGAAATTTCTTATTACTGTGTGGGAGCTGATATCCTGTTGGAAACCATAAAGATAAATGAGAAATTATCACATCACAAAAGATAATTACAAGTCTGGGGAGATTTCTCAGTGGTTAAATGTCCTTGTTTGCAAAGCCTGCCAGCCAGAGTTCAATTTCCCAGTACACAGTTGCACAAACTGACACATATATGTGGGCCCTGGCATGCCCATACTTCTCTCTCTCTATTTATCTCCCCTATCTCCACTTTCAAATAAATAAAAAAATATTTTTAAAAACAAATAATTAAAGATTGGGAATAATTAAAGAAAGGGAGCTATGGTAGCTAGGGAAAAAACCCAGAGCAAACATCCCAATGAAGAAAAGGTCAGCCATGAGAAAAGAAGGGAAGGAAATAAGCATAAGGAATTAAACATAAGGAAAGGAAGTCACAAGGCATTGATGTGTGAAGTGCTTGGTCGACTCACAGAAGACAAGTCCCTGTGTTGAAACATAGAACTGTGTAATATTCCTGAGATGCCAGGGTGGTCAGAGAGAATGCAATTGTGATATTGTGTAAGGTTGAAAGATAGCATGAGCTAGTAAACCAAGAGATCCTGATTTTATTCTCCATGTAAGAAAGCCTCTAGAAGATTTACCGTGAGTAGTGACATGATCTGACTTACATGTTCAAAAGAGCAACCTGGCTTCTTTGTGAAAAATAAATTAGAAGTGGTGTGAGAAGGGGAGCAGTGAGACCAGATAGGACGGAATTAGGAAAGCTGGGGCAAGAAATAATGGTGGCTTTCACAAGAGTGGCGTCAGTAGAGATAACAATATATGGATGGATTCAGATTACATTTGTGGGTTACAAACACCAGAGTTTATGTTTGATTAAATGTATGATGGGCTGAGGAAAACGGAGGTTAAAGGACAATGTGCAGGTCTCTATCTTGGGATGAGGTTGAAAGAAGGAACCAAATAGCTCCAGTCTGGGCAAAATATTTTTGATGACTGTATTAGACACCAAAAGAAATATCAGATAAACAGGAAAAGTGGCAAAAATAATAATATCTTGGGGTGATTTTAATTTAATAATATATAAAGACAGGATACTTAAATAAGGACATTTCCTATCAAAATGGAAATGTTAGGGGAAATCTTAGTTATCACTGTATCTTCATTAAGTATAACTAGCATATGGAGTGCCTGGGAAGCTGAAATCTTGAGATTCCCTACAGTAATTTGAGGGGTAAATAATAAGAAATATTAATTTCCTTAGATAGTCCAAGAATCTGAAATTGAATAAAGGAGATTGCCAGTTAAATATCAAAAATAATTTTCTGGGCAAGAGCAATTCAAGTAAGAATGTACTTTAAGGGCTTATGAAATCTCCTTCAACTGAGACACTGAAAATGAGACCATATAAAGCCTAGTTTAAGAGAAGGCAAAATGCATTACAGAGGAGATGGAATGAATGCTCGAATACTGTTTTAGACAAGTTATTTGTGTTTATAAAACCAAAACCAATGAGTTAACTTTTCTGCTTTTTTCCAGAGTGTTCATTGTAAAATGTCTTGCAATTGGTAGAGGTAAAGTGAAATGGGCAATGTAATTGTTTGAATGTTATTTTTGGAAGGTTTCATAAAAATAAACTGAAAATGTTAAGGAGCACAGTTCATGCAAAAATGGGTATGTGCCTCAAAGAAGCAGGATAAAATTAGATTACTTGTTTATTGAAAAACAGAATCTTACTAGAGTCTAGAAGTGCATTTAATATCATTTGGCTGAAAGATTTTGTAGTTGTGAATTTATTAATTTGATCTTAGTTGCAAAAAAAATTTCAAAATTAAAAAAAATGTGTACACAAGTATATTTTTCAAATAAGATATATCATTTCCATTTTTCAGGTAAAATTATATTTCTTTTATGATTTTTTTCATTGAAAATTCAACTTGTATAGAAAAGTTCTTTGAGAAAAATGATATTATGGACACATAGTTTTGTTAATCTTTTTTGCTGCATTTAAAACTATTTTTTCAGTGATTACTGTTTAAATATGCTATTACCATGAAGATGATTATTTCAATTAAATACAGGTATGGTATTTTAATACATTGACAATGTAATTTGTTTTAAAGAGAAATTGAAACTAAGAATAACATTATGAATCTGAGAAGCAAAGCATTTCTCTAATTATGTAGCATTCTACCTCCATAAAAGGAAAGATGTGAGAGCTTTTCAAATGCCATGAAGAAAAGCCTGAGAAAAAATCAATGCTGAAATCAGTAATTGAATGATGTTCACAGGAGCTGAGTAGGTCATCATTAGGCAAGACACGAAGGGAACAAAATTCCTAGGGTTATTCAACCTAATGTTGATGGTATCCACTAAGACTAGGAATTACATTTGCTGCTTAGATTTACCTAGTACATCAAAGAGTCAGAATATAGACACAGGAAAAAACATGGAGTGGAAGAAAATAGGATAATCAAACAGCAAGATAATCCAGAGACAATGGCGACCTTTCCAAGGCTGTAATTACATTACTTTTTGAGAACCTAAGAAAACTGCTTTATCACTTAAAAAACACGGCCTTTTAAAATACAACCAAAAGCAAAAGCTAACATAACCCATAAGGATACTTAAGAGAAAGTTCTTCATGGAGTGTGAAATTAGGTCACCTGAATTTAGTACCAGGCTATATAAATTTCTGTTCATGAAGACTTTTTATCCAAGAAACTTTTTACATGATCTTGGTTATAAAAACTTAATAAAGGAGGTATAGAAATCAAACACTGATAATAAATAATAAAGAAATTTATTTTTAAACAATTCTTTAGTATACATGTAATTTTATCATTTATTAAACATGAAAACCAATTTTATAATTGTGAGAGATGTGCTGCGCCTCTTTACATAGAGAAATGTATCCTAAATGAAGGAATATTATATCATAGAGCATCCTCAGTGGTTTCAAAGTTCATCAGCAGCTTGATTTTGCCATTGATGCTGGAATGCCAGTCTGTATAAGTATAGAATGGTACAGGTATGTTTAGAGCCACCACAGAACTTGTTGGAAGTTTCATCCTAATCCAAAACCAAAATTCTATTTAGCAATTATTCATTAAATTCAAGTCAACAAAGCAACCTTTAAAATTAAATGATCTAACATAATAAAATGTAAAATATACTAATTTGATGATTACATAATAAGGAACAATGTTAGGAAAATATTAAAAATCTTTGCTTTCCATAATTAAACCCTTATGTTTCTATAAGAGGAGAAAAATGTGCTTTATGGAGAGTTAGGCATGAGATTCCCAGCATGCACTAGTTTTGAGTCTGAGCAGAGGTGTCTCAGGAAAGTTCATAGTCAGGGGTGATGCATGTGTACTACAAAGCGTGCATGTGTCAGAACCAAGTCTTCAGCAAAGCTGTGTCATGATGCCACATGGGTGAGTACAGCCAGTAACACCTCAATTTCTTTTTGTGCTTCATTTTGAATTAATATTTTTGTTGGGCAGTCAAAAACGTTTTATTAGTATTGATTAAAATTGTGTGACCTCGTGTAGGGTTACTACACATAGTTTCATATACTGGAATTTAGTACATGGTAAGTGATACAGAAACCTGGATGAGTAGCTCTTTGTTAACACTCACATTTATAACTGAAATGAAGACTTCCACTTCAGACCATGTGTCACACCATGCACTCCCTGTAGAGGGACAGAAACATCTTTATCTGTCATGTTGATTCAGAAAAGGAAAGCAGGGTGACACTGTTGAATGCTGGTGTTCACTCCATCTTTGGTGGCCTTCTATTTTCAAATCATATCTTCCTAGTAATGGACTCTATTTTAAATGAAAAAAGAAAAGAAATTAGGATTACATTGAATAATTTTACTCATGCAAACTTCCTGTCTGCTTCATAGTGCAGGTCTGTAATCCCCTTACCTCACCACCAAACACACATATTAAGAAAATAAGGCAAGAGAAGAACCAAGATTTCAAGGTTAGCCCAGAAAAATCAGTGACTTTGTGGCCAGCCTGTCCTACAAAGACATCTTGATTCAAAAACAACAAACAGATAGGGTCACTGATGGACAGAGTGCATCATTATGAAAAGAGTCTTATGTAATATAAAAATATATTTCTCTACATCTTTTGCCTAGTACTCCTATTGCTTTCTTTCTTGCAGCCAAAGGCTGGCTTTTTTGCTCCAGTAGAATACTGAAACATTTCCCCATAGCCCAGCTCATGCTGGGGGGGGGTCTCTTCTAAATAAACTAGAGTCTATACTCTCTGCTCTCAGTGTGTGCTGACAAGAGGGTGCACAATACACTGAATGTGTTTTCAAAAGAGATCATATTATTTTTCTGAGCATGCTGATCCTCTTTATACTAAATTAACAATAATGAAAGTAAAGAGAACTATCAAGCAGCCTCATTTTACTGATGATGTATTGACTTTGATGCAAACTAAAAAAATCTAGAATTCCTTTTTACATGATTTTCATATGTAAACTTCTTCAGATTTATATGATGAACTTTATGTTTAATCAGAAACATGTTCTGCCATTTTTCAACTCTAATTTGGTCTTCTAACAATATCAGTAACACCATTTTCTCTTGTCCTCCCTCTTGTTCTCAATATCTCTTGGTTTCTCTCAGTCTGGAGTCATATCTACATACGAAAGCTTGAATGGGCCAAGATAATGAGAGCTCTGCAGGCTTTCACTAAACACTATAAGAAGCTTTGGACACTCAAGACTGGCCCACCATTATATTATCAGTAAGGAAACACACACCCTCTCTTCTGTAGGACCATAAGAAAATTTGCATCTCCAAGACCATGTACTAGATTGAAAATTATGAAGTCAAGCCTTGCAGCTCATACAAATAATCCCTACACTAGGAAGGCTGAGGCAAGAAGATTAACATTTCCAGGCCAGACTAGATTATGTAACGTGTCTCTGTCTAAAAACCAAAAGGAATAGGGCAGGAGAAATGGCTCAGTGGATGAACACATTTTCTATTCATTCATGAAGGATTTGAGTTCAATCCACAGCACCCAACTAAAAACCTGACCATGGCTACATACACCTATAACCCCAGTCTTGAGGGGAGTAGAGACATGATAATTGCTGGGTTTTCTTGTCAGCCCAACTAAACAAACCTAAGCAGCCACAGCCGGGTGTGTTGGCACATGCCTTTAATCCCAGCATTCATGCAACAGAGGTAGGAGGATCACCATGAGTTCAAGGCCACTCTGAGACTACATAGTGAATTTCGGGTGAGCCTGGGCTAGAGTGAGACCCTACCTCCAAAAACAAAAATGAAAAAATAAATTTAAAAAATTTTAAAAATTAAAAAAAAAAAAAAGTCCCAGGTTCAATGAGAAACTATCTGCAGAAAACAATGCAGGAGGGTGCTAGAGAGGGCCACCCTTTGGCCTCTTCACATATACGCATAAGTTGAGCATATCTGTATATACATGGGAATACACTATCCATACAGAGTACATATGCACATGCAACACACACACAGGCAAAAAGAAAGAAAGAATGGAAGGAAGAAGTCACAAGTGAAAAGATGGATGGAAGGATGGGAATAGGGAATGGGAAAAATAAGTGTAAAATATTTCAGGCTGGATTTATCTGAATAATTTAACCCATCTTACACTTGAAATCTATGACAAAAGTAGCCAAAAAAGCATTATTCTGTAGAGGTGCTATATCAGTGAAAATGGAAATAATATCCTAAAGCATTGGTACTGCATGTCTTTTATATTCCAACTTAAGAAAAATCATAATGTAGATATGGAAACCTGCAGAAAATGTGAGTAAAATTTATGCCGTCTGATAAAAATATCTTTTAAGATGTGAGGTAAAGTTTTAGGTAAAAATCTTTTTCAAGTGTGGAAGAAATTCTGCCTACCTCTGTAAAAAAAAATAATGGATTTCACTTCCAAATGTTATTTTGATAATTATCATTTCTCCTAGTATATATGATTGGAAAATGAAAATGTAGAAATTACAGTTATGTTTAATTTTCAAACATTATGTTTTTCTGAGTTCTTGCCAAAAATTAGTGGTAGTTTAAACATAGTTAATTTATTTCTACCTACCTCAAAGTATATTAGAATAATTAATGGTGCAAAAAGGCTTAACTAGAGAAGAAAAATATTTTGAGAATATTTTATTTCTTCTGATTGTTCATTTGAACCTTATTTATGCATTTTTCACAAATAATATTTATGTTACTTGGATTTTATATAATCTTAGACCTCAACACTCTGAAATATAATTCCTTTTGAAAACATTAAGCAAACCTAACATTTATATACATAAAATAAATAATATGTAATCTAAAATAAAATAATACTCAGGCTAATTTTTTTTTTTCATTTTTCATTTGAGCATATGCAGTAAAATCACCAGCAAGGAATATGTAGTGGAAACAATCCTGTGTTTCCAAGATGCTCAACACCACGAAATGAATTTCACATCATGACTATAATGAGAAAAGAGATTCCAATATAATTCCCAACTTCTTGAAATGAATGTGTATGAAAAGAGAAGGTGATATTCTCTCAAAACAATACCTAATCCAATGGACTGAACCCTCATAAGCTTGACACTAGGAGCCAACATGTGAAAACAGTGTGCAATCATTTTGACATGTCCAGGCAACATTTATTTTGAATATAGTCCATTTCTTTCATACAACAACAAATTTTCTTGGTTTGGTTTTTATTTTACAGACTGAATAATAGTAATCCTCTCCAAAAGCAAGTGACTTAAAGTTTTTTCTATAATCTTTCTTACAGCAGGTCATGCATAATTTGTGATACTAGCTCTAGGACACTTTGCTAATATCTTCCCTCTGATAACCCTTTCTGTCAAGGCAGTGAAGACCTTGCCTCTTTGTTATTTAAAATGTCAGCACTGGACTTTACTGCTTGTGTTCTCATTGGGTAAAAATGTACCATTTTTTCCTGATAGATTAGAATCAAGTTACCTGGTTGTTGATGAAGACACAAAGTATTTTTTAACTTCTTTAAGTTTCATTTTCTCATTCACATGTACATCATCATAAGGAAATCAATGTTGAGTCAAATAAAGCATATGAAAGGCTTCCAACAGTACCTGACATACAGTAAGTACTCAAGGCATGTTTGTTATTACATGGAAAATAGCTACTGATCCTAGCAGTAAGTAATAAACACATTGCAATTAAAACCATTCTGATCTTCCTTTTTCTCTGAAACCTTTAGTTAGTACTTAATATATGGCACTTGTTTGTGTTACTTTTACGAGAGTTCCCTAATGTATTAGGTATCTTGTAAATCATCTCTACTAACAAAAAGTTATGTGGCAAAATATGTTTAGAAAATGGATGACAAATTTAAGTAGCATTTCATTCATTTTTAGTGTTTGTTTTAATTCTCTAGTAGGAGCTATGTAGCTCCCTAATCATCATGCTACCAACTGCCACATCAACCATCTGACTTTGTACGTTTTTAATGCCTTGATATATTATTTGAATGCAGAACTGTCAAGAGTAGTGATTGGTTCTGGAAATTTTTATCTTTTCATAGCACCAAAGCACTCCAACCAGGATTGATGAGACAAGGTTTTTTTTTTTTTTTTTTTTTTTTTTTTTTTTTCGTTTTGTTGTTGTTGTTGTTATTTTGTTTTGTTTTGTTTTTTCTCATTTTTTAGTCAGCCTGTATTTATCTTGACACAAGAAGCCACTTCACTTGTAGCTGCTTTTCAAATCTATCCATGTGGGATTCCACTAAGCATAGGATCCTAGCATTGTTTACAGCCTCTTTGAATATGTGTGTGGCTTTCAGGTGCTAGCAGAAGAGAGCAGAAATCCTTCCATTTGGGGAGGTGGGAAGGGACTACTGCTCTATCCATACCATATTTATCATTCTGTGGTTCAGAATTATATTCTCTCACTCAAATGCTAATTTGAAGACTGGATTTTGGGTTAAAAAAATTAACATGACAGAAATCCTTTTACACCTCCTCTAGAAATTCCTAAGTAGGAGTCATGGCATGGTCTGAACACACAGAAGTTTGAGTGGCCCAAAATGTTAGCAAAACCCAAGTGTCTCGGGGGTCATAAAGAATAGTATGCAGAGCCAATGAATCTCATAGTCTAAAAAATACATGTTTTAATCATATTTAAAATTTGCAAAAATCACAACAATAGCAAATCTATTAACAAATTAGTATATGAGATTGTACTTAAGAAAACCACTGTATTTCTATGTGCATTTGAGCATTTCATAGTAAAATGGTCACTATATTTTTATTTGTATTATAATCATCACATCTGTATATCAATTATGGCTTTATGTAGAATTGTTACATTGAGAAAAGTTTGAAGAAGAAATTGTCTTTTTTGTTAATTTTTATTTATTTTTTACAGTCAGACAAAGAAAGAGAGGGAGAGAGAGAAAGTGAGAATAAGCGCACCAGGGTTTTTAGCCACTGCAAACAATCTCCAGACACATGCGGCACCATGTGCATCTGGCTTATGTGGGACCTGGAGAGTGGGACCTGGAGAACAGAACCTAGGTCCTTAGGCTTCACATTCATGTGCCTTAACCATTAAGCAATCTCTCCAGCACCAAATTTTCAAATAAATAACAAATAGACTGGGCATGGTGGCACATGCCTTTAATCCCAGCCCTTAGGAGGCTAAAGTAGGAAGACTGCTGTGAGTTGGAGGCCAGCTTAATACCACATAGTGAATGCTAGGTCAGCCTGGGCTAGAGTAAGACCCTACATAAAACAACCAAAAAAAATAAATAAATAAATAAATAAATAAAAATAAATAACAAAAGTCATCACATTTTGTTAAAGTTATTTTAAAAGGCAAGTTGATAATAAGGAAAATAAACATGACCTCTTTTCATAATAACAATTATATATGAGGTTGAAATATAAAAGCAAAATTAAGTAGTTTTATTTTTTATTAAGTAGAAGTGTTTTTAATAATTTTATTTTATTAAAATTTTTATTTATTTATTTGAGACATACAGAAATAGGCAGGTAGAGAGAGAGAAAGAGAATGGGTGTGCCAGGGCCTCCAGCCACTGCAAATGAACTCCAGATGCATGCACCCCCTTCTGCAACTGCCTTACATGGGTCCTGGGGAATTAAACCTGGGTTCTTTGACTTTGTAGGCAAGTGTCTTAACCACTAAGCCATCTTTCCAGCCCCCATTTTTAAATTTTTATTTACTAAAGACACAGGGAGAGGGAGGGGAGTTATGGAGGGAGGGGGAGAGAGAAAGAATGGGCACACTAGGGCCTCTAGCCTCTGCAAACGAACTCCAGACACATGTGCTGCTATATGCATCCAGCTTATGTGGGACCTCGAAAGTCAAACCTGGGTCCTTAGGCTTCACAGACAAGTGCTTTAACTGCTAAGCTATCTCTCCAGCCATAAGTAGAAACTTTGTATGGACACATACTGTGTTGGTACCATCATTTCCCTCCTCCTTGACCCTACTCCACTGAGAGCCCTCCTTTACTGAGATTGCTGGTATTCACCATGGAGTTGTGGCTTATGAGTTGTGAGAATGGCAGTCAGTCATTGGGAGTAAGCAATGTCTCTGGTTATTCCCTCTCACCTTGTGGCTCTTACATTATCTCTGCCTCCTCTTCCACAAAACTCCCTGAGCCTTGGTGGGTATGCTTTAAGTCTGCTTTAGTGCTGAGCTCTCAGCAGCTTCTGGATTACTGCTTTGGTGCATTTTGAGTATCCTGTCTCCATTATCCTGGCACAAATTGTCAAGCTCACTATGGAAGCACCACACTTGCTCACCTGGGCCCTAGCTGTTGTGCTAGGGGTGGGAATCAGCTATCTATTCTTATCTTGTTGATAGATTTTGGTTGTCCTTGCTGCTTGTGAAAATGAAAAACAGATTCTCCAACAGAGAATGAGATTAGTATAAATTAAAGAGGATTAGCATTATTCATTAGGAGATTATTAGATTATTATTATTATTATTATTATTATTATTACTATTATTATTATTGAGAGAGAGAGACAGAGAGGGAAGCAGAGAGAGTGAATCGGTGTACCAGCGGCCTCTCAGCCCCTGTGAACAAATTCCAGATGTGTGTGCCCCCTTGTGGGCAAGCATAGCATTGTGTTCTTGCATCACTTTTCATCTGGCTAAATGTGGGACCTGGAGATCCATCGGGCATTTTTAGGCAGGCACCTAAACTGCTAAGCCATCTTACTTGGAGAGATTTTGATGGGTGTAGCCTTGTTTTTGGGCAAAGACTAGTGGGAGCTTCTCATTGGAGTCCATCATCTTGTTCTCCATAGGATACTGACTTGGTTCTCCGTTCCATTTATTGGTTTCTGTCCACTGAACGGATCTCATAGCCAGTCAGACAACCATTGGTTACCCACCTGGGCTGTGTAACAGTATTGCACAGGTGTGTATATCTCGTCAGGTTGCTTGTTTTCATATAGGGTTCCCTGCTTGCTCATAAGATTGTGGCCATTTTCTCCCAGCAGCTCATATAGCAATTTTCAGCACTATCTGGGCTAGCCATCTGGGAACAGGCGTCCTTCCAGATTCAGCCAGATCTCTCAGTGTTCTGCCTCAGTAGCATGTGGTCTTCATCAATAGGTTCTTACCCTTTTATCTCAGGCAGGTAATCAAGTATATGTAGTTTGATTTTTGAACCTCAAGAATATACTTGATCTTAAATTAGAAGTATTATGTTCCTGGGTGAGCTGGATAGAGTACACTGTTTTGGCTCTTGCCAGCTTCATCTGCCATTGAGTCCAGCACTGAATTTACACAGGATGAGCTACAGGGATGGATGTTCAACTACTAAGTCTGGAGATAGAGCAATATCCTGTAATTTCTCATGAATTGCATTATATTTGAAGATGAAGTTTGAAGGCGAAAAGTACATTTTCAAAAGGTGTGTTCAGAGTTGTATTTTTGTTTTTGTTTCTATTTGTTTGTTTTGTTTTTTGCGCCAAGAACTGCTTTTTCACAGAATACCACAGGAAAGGGAATGTTTTGGAATAAAGTCCTCATACACATTACCTCTGTTTTTACCATTTCATTAATTTGCCTTCAAGAGACAAACCACCCTTAAATTCTAGATACACTTAACAGTGTCTTCCCTGACTGGTAAGTGTGGTTGTGGGCAGTGATATAGCTCAGAGGCAATCCCTGACCAGAATATCTGTGCTGGTTTTATGGAGCTACTTAAAAAATAATCTATCCTCCAGAATCCTGGTTCCAAAAAGAGCCTGAGGAGCAAGCCACCAGCAAACACATCTGAGTTCAAGATACCTGGGTCAAGTAATTACTTTTGAAATAAAGGACCCAGCCAAGCATTTTCTGGTCTGAGGAGAAGCAATGAACATAATTATGTAAAAACTTTAAATCATTTATTTTAAATCCAATATTAGGCAGAGAAAAGAAATTAAATTTAATATGTTAAATGTAATTTGTGATTTGTCAGTCTGGAGAGATGGCTTAGTGGCTAAAGCACTTGTCTGCAAAGTTTAAGGCCCAGGTATGATTCCCTAGTACTCAAGTAAAGCCAGATGCACAAATAAGTGGCACATGCATCTGGAGGTTTTTTTTTTGTTTTTTGTTTGTTTGTTTGTTTGTTTGTTTGTTTTTCAGTGACTAGAGGCACTGGCACACCTATTCTCTCCTTTCTCTCTCATTCTGTCTCATTCTCTCTCTCTCTTGTATCTGCTTGTAACTGAATAAATGCAAAGTAAAAATAAATTGTAGTTTGTGAATTGATAAAATTAACTTTCAGGAAACACTTTTATTAAAGTCCACCCCACCTTCAAATCTGCAAATTCTATTTCAAATCATTTAACAGAGGAATATAAAATATATGTTAAATGTTTGATTGAAAACAAAAAGAAAATGAAAACTAACATCTGCTGCTGGGGTTTCTGTGGGAGCATCTTTTTATTTCATAGAGGAGCAAGTTTCCTAACAAAACATTTGGATAGCCAGGAAGTAAATCCAACTTCTCTTAAGCAGCCTTAACTAATGTACTCATCTCTGTTAGAGAAGGGTTTAATTCAGTGATAACAAGCTTAAATATGTTTCTCTTTTCACTAATTTAATATACAAATCCATCATTATGGTTCATTTAGACTAACATATTATAATTATTAAAATTTAAAGTAACTCACACATTCAAAAGTTTCCTTTCTCATCTTATTAAACTGACTTGCAAAAAATCTTTTCTTGGGTCTGAATGTAACAGACTCTCAGAGGAACTGCAACAAGAGAAATATACATAAGTACAAATATATGTATGCATGCATAATCCTGTATAAATAGTACATGTGTAGTATGTGTACTCCATATAAGCTTAATCTAAAGTAGTCATCTGAAGCATTATTCTAAGCCAAATATATTTTTAAATTTTACTTTACTTCTTAGTATGAATTACTATAAAACTTTATATTTTAAAATATTGTCAGAGCTGGGTGTGGTGGCTCACACCTTTAATCCCAGTGCACGGGAGGCAGAGGTAGGAGGATCACCGTGAGTTCAAGGCCCCCTGAGAATACATAATGAATTCCAGGTCAGCCTGAGTTAGAGTGAGACCCTACCTCAGAAAACCAAAAAAAAAAAAAAAAAATAGTAGAGTACCTGACACTGGCTGTGTTCTAAGTGGTTGGTTATCTACTGAACCTCATGGAGATGAGCAACCTTCTTATTGCACCCAACCACCAGCAGTGCTGGCTCCAGCCTCGTCTCACTGGTACATCCTGACCGCTCTTTCTAAATCCTTGGTTCAGAACTAGAGGAAGAAGCAGATACCCTATGGCCATTCAATGTCATGTGACTTTTATTGAGCAAGGCCACAAGGTTCCATTCATGCCAAGGCTTGTGGTCCAAGACAGACTGTGTCATCCCTGTTTCAGACAGTTTCTCCTTTTTCTTGCCAAGTCCTAAGGAAAAGAATCCACATTAGAATTCCACACAGATTACCAGCTCTTTTTCTTTTTTTTTTTTTTTTTCCAAATGAGACACTAAGAAGGGCTTGAGTTTTATTTTTATGACAAATCCTATTTCTAGTCTTTTACTTTCAGCAACTGTGACAAACTCGGAGGAGGAGGAAAATATGAGAGGGAAAATGGAAAAATCAATTCTAACTCCTACAATTGCAGGAAATAAACTCTATGGCTTATCCTGCTTTATTGCATTGGCTCTGAATCATCAAATGGAACATATTTTGTCTCTCTGTCTTATTCATACTACATCATTTATTACATTAGACATTACAGTGGAGATTCCGGGTGAATCATAGAGCTACTCACCAAGGTTCATTTAGAAAAAGATCACCTCTCTTCCTCTTATATAGAGGTGTGGAGAAGAAAAATAAAGTTTCTATCTTTTCTCAGTATTAGTCACAATGCAATCTTTTGTTGTGTTAGGGGCGGATACTTTGTCACAAAATAAAAGCCAGTGTCCTAAGAACTAAATAACTTAAATGATGTCCCTGAAATTGATCCACAGGAGGAGATCAAGGTCTCTTAGCTACTTATCCCATACACAAAACAGTGGAACACATGCTATCATGAAGACATGTAACTAGTAAAAGGCTGCTTACTCCTGTCATCTAAGAAGTCATGAGGTACATGTCTGTCTGAGTGAACAAAGCTCTTTTTTCTTGCCTTCCTAAGTTAGAAGGGCACATTATGAATAAAGTTAGATGACAGAGAAAACTGCCAAAAGTGAAGAGAAAGGACAACCAATTTTAGTATTTGTTCTTGAATATAGACAGATGAAGCAGCTCGTTAGAAACTATATCCCAAATGTGAGAAGTGATGTTTGTCCCCAAAGTCATATGATAAACACATGTGCTTGTAAAACAGCCCACTCCAAACCACGCACTGAAGTGAAAAGAGGGTTGAAGATGTATTTTATTTGATGAGCTATGTACAAATCTTACTATATGTTCACAACCTCATTAAATATATGGCAGCCCCTCTGGAACAAACCAAACATGATCACAAATTTCCTCAGCCTATTTTAGGAAACAGAACTACTGGGCAAGTTAAGCTTCAGGCCACAGGCCAACCACAACCACCACAAGTGTGGCTGGCTGGATAAATTTGGAAAGCCCTAGTGCAGAGCCTGGATGCACCCAGAAGGCCAGAGGCAGAGCACAGACCAGCTACTTAGGGAATTACCGTGTTTGTTCACTTAGGGCATATTTTAAAAGGTGAAGCTGTAAAATTACCATGATTTCTTGCTCTAAACTCTAGATTCTCCTACAGGTTAAAAACATTAATGTCAAACTCTGGTGAGGTAGAACCAATAGATTACAGCTCTGCAGATACATATATGAAAAACTATGGATTCTAAGTACACAGCAGTTCTTGGCCTATCTCATTAATGTTGCTGCATTCTACAGAGTTGCAGAATGAGGAGTCACTCCAACAATCACCTGTGGCTCTGTGTGGGCAAATGTGTATCTCTTTGGAGACTCAGGTAGTCTTGTAGTTCAATGTTGCCTTTGTGTTGCTCTGATAACTGTTAAAAACTGAATACCAAATATTCTGGATCATGTGGAGGATCCAAAACTGCCATTTTATTTGTGCTGACAAACAAATTGATGCCACATGGTGTTTCTAAAAGGAAAAAAAGAAATGACTTTAATATATAAAGCATGCACTTACCCCTAAATGAAGGCCAAATGCTGTCATGATTCACTGTACAAAAGAAGTTTTCACAGCAGTTCCCAAAGGGCAAATTGGGGTGAACCAAATCATCACATAACACAGAGTAAAGCTCTGGCAGCCCTGGCCAGGGTCCTCAGATTCCCCACCCACAACACTCTCTGGTATGCATCAAGAGAAGGACTCACCAGCAGTGAGCCTCTTGCAGGACAGGTTACATTAGATTTCATTTTTCATCTAATAGGGCTATTGAAAGTACCTAACCTTTAAGCACAGTACCAAATTATGCAGTAGAAATTTGGGGCAGAAGTAGAGGAAAAAATGAAAGATTATTGACAGAGGCTTTGTAGTGCAAACTAGGTCTCTCGGTTTAAAAATCCAATATGTGGTGATTATGGACAGACTGAGAACTTCCTGAACTTGTTCTAATCATGAAATAAAATAAGTCTGACCACCTTTTATGCAAAGGTCATTGAAACAATTTAAAGGAAATGATATAGGGAGAGAAGATATGTGTTTGTGTTGTATACCTATGCACATACAAAGGATACAATTTCCTGTCCATGCACTCTCCTATTAATTTCTTTGAGAGTGAATCTCTCACTGAATCAGAGGATAACTTGTTTGTTGGCAAGCCTGGATGGCTTGCAAGTTTCAGTAATTTTACATTTAAACCAAAGGTGTCAGCTTGAATGTAAAATGACCCATGGTCTCATGTGTTTGAATACTTAATTCCCAGTTGGTGGTGCTATTTGGGAAGATTATGGAACCCTGAAGAGGTATAACCTTTCTGGGGGAATTGTGTCACTGGAGTTGATCCTTGAGGGGTTACAGTCCAGCTATGCTTGCTCCCATGGCTTATTTCCTGTGAATATGATGGCAGGACACCAGTTGTCGGCTCCTGCCATGTTTTCCCTGACACAATTGATTTTCCCTTGAAACGGTAAGCCCAAATAAAACCCTTTCCTTCTTGAAGCTGCTTCTCGTTTGATATTATGCCCTAGCAGTGAGAAAATAACTTATATAATCCCCCTGTCTCCATGCCCATAGTGCTTAGGTAACAGATGGGAACATGACTATGCCTGGCTTTTTATAGGGGTGCTGGGAATTGAACTCAGGACTTTATGATTGTGCAGCAAGCACTCACCCACTAAACCATCTTGCCAAGCATAAATTGACACATTTTAAGTAAAGGGGCATACACATAAGGAGATATATTTAGTGTAATTTGTTTGCTCTGGCAGATAGAGAGGACAGAAAGACTCTTACAGTCACCTAGGAAAGAGAAAACAGTTATCATGAACTCAAGTATGCTCATGCAGAAGATCAGTATGAGAAAAAAAGTGCAATCATAGAATTTAGATGCTAAAAGAGGAGGGAATATTACCTCAGGACCCAAAGTAGAGACCTGTCCAAATGAGACCGGGAGGCCCATAGTAGAATACACATGGCATGTGTTATAAACTTGAAATCCCTTCTAAATACCTGTATACAATGCAGAGTCTGTTGCCTTGATGTATGTTCCACAAATCAGTCTGGAAAGCTTGGTCTTTGGACTCGGTGGGCCCAGAGAACTCCTGTAAAATTGAATGTGTACAGCTTTCAGCTGTGCACCTCCAAACCAGGAAAGCAAATTTCAACACAAAAACTGAAATATGAAAGCTTCTGAGTGAACTCTATATAATGGGCATTTTGAGGTGGAAGTATTTTAAGAATGTGTTGGTGTCCAATAGTTAAACATATAACATCAAACACAATCACTTGGAGCTGTGCATTAATAATGGTAACTTTCCCTCCCCAGACCCACCCAAACTCATTCCATTGTAATATTGTAATTTACACAGTCTCAAAATAGTAAAATAGAGAAGATGACAAATGTATAACACAAAATAATCAGTCCTAACCTAATTGCAGTTTATTGGAGCAAATATTGCTTTACTATTCTGTTGTAGCCCCTGCTCTTTCCCAGGATTCATTCTTTCTTTCTTTCTTCCTTTCTTTCTTTCTTTTTTTTTGTAGGAATAGGAAGTACCTTATGTATGCCCTTCGTGCATCATAGATGCTGATTTCAGGGAAAAATGGAAGATGAGGGGTGTATGTATGCATAAAGTTTTCCTTAGTTCCAGAAATTACAGCTACTTGTATTTTGACAAAGAAGCCAAAAAATGCACAGTGGAGAAAAGACAGCATCTTCAACAAATGGTGCTGGTTAAATTGGATAACTACATGTAGAAAAATAAAACTAGACCCACTCTTCTCCCCATATACAAACATCAACTCCCTGGCCAGACATGGTGGCATACACCTATCATCCCAGCTTCAGGAGGCAGAAGTAGGGAGATTACTGTGAGTTCAAGGTCACTCTGAAACTATGTAGTGAATTCCAGGTCAGCCTGGGCTAGACAGAAAGAAACTACATGGAAAAAAAAAAAAATCAACTCCAAATGAATTAAAGACCTCAACATAAGACCTGAAACTTTTTTTTTTTTTTTTTTTTTTTTTTTTTTTTTTGAGGTAGGGTCTCACGCTAGTCCAGGCTGACCTGGAATTAACTATGTAGTCTCAGGGTGGCCTCGAACTCTCGGCGATCCTCCTACCTCTGCTTCCCGAGTGCTGGGATTAAAGGCGTGCGCCACCACGCCCGGCTCAAGACCTGAAACTTTTAATTTCCCAGAAGAAAAAATAGGGGGAACTCTCCATGATACAGGAGTGGGAAAGGCTTCCTGAACATTACAGCAAATATACCATGACTGAGCCAGAGAATAGGAGAAAATCGGGCTGGAGAGATGGCTTAGCGGTGAAGGCGCCTGCCTGCTAAGCCTGAGAACCGGGTTCCAATCTCCAGGTCCCACATTTAGCCAGATGCAGTGACACAGGGGTGCAATGCCACACTTGCCCACAAGGTGGCGCAAGCATCTGGATTTTGTTCACAGCAGCTGAGAGACTGCTGGTGCACCCATTCTCTATCTGTCTCCCTCTCCTTTTCCCTCTCTCTCTGTCTGTCTCTCTCTGTGCCTCTCTCCAAAACTAAAAGGAAAGAGAATATGAGAAAATCTTCATCACCTATACCATTACAATCTACCAAAAAGTCAAAAAACTAAGTAATAAAAAAAGATCAGAGCTAGGTGTGGTGGTACATGCCTTTAATCCCAGCACTTGGGAGGCAGAGGTAGGAGGATTGCCATAAATTTGAGGCCACCCTGAGAATACAGAGTAAATTCCAGATCTGCCTGGGCCAGAGTGAGACCCTACCTCAAAAATAAAGTAAATAAATAAATAAATAAATAAATAAATAAATCCACTTAAAAATGCAGCAGAGAACTAAGTAGAGAATTCCCAATGGAAGACATAAAAAAGGCTAATACTCACTTAAGAAAATGTCCAACATCCTTAACCATCAGGGAAATGGGAATTAAAACAACTATGACATTCCACTTTACTATAGTCAGTAAGGCAATCATTAAAAAATCAAATGATAATAAATGTTGGAGAGGATGTGCAGAAAGAAAAAAAAAAAAAAACCCTCATTCACTGCTGGTGACAGTGCAAACTTCTACAACCACTATGGAAATCAATATGGAGACTCCTGAAAAAGATCTAAATAGAGTTACCAACTTACCTTGTTATTCCTCTATTGGGCATCTACCCGAAGGATTATACTTTTCACTGCAGATGTATTTGTTCAACCATGTTTATAGCTGCTCAATTTCACAATAGCTAAGAACTGGAATCAACCTAGATGCCCATCATTTAACAAATAACAAAGATGTAGTACATAGACACAATGGAATTCTACTTAGCAGTAAGGAAAAATGATGCAACAAAATTTGTAGGATGGACTTGCAAACACACACAACCACAGAAAGACAAACACTACATTTTCTCCCTCATCTGTGGTTCCACAAAACTAAATCCAAAATGAATTGGTTCCATAGAAAGCTTTGTCCTGGATCGCAGAGTAAAAGATATTACGCACAAAAGGATTATGCAGGGATTGCCTGGTAAGAAAGGCCCTGGAGAAAATGGGATGAAGCCTAACTCTAAAACATTTGGCTCTGGTTTGCAACTCACAGTACTAGAAATTGGTTACAACCCACATTAAGCCGTTGATCAGAAAGACATACAAAGTCCCCCAAACAAGACAGGTTTCTGTCAAGGCAGTTGATAACCTGCCTGAACACACCACATGCTGACAAAACACAGAACAGAACATCAAGAGATCCAACTAGAATCTGGAAGGAAGCCATTGCCCAGATGCACTGCCTTTATAGTGCTGAAAAGGGCTACATGAGTTGCTGGGGGAAAACAGTTGTCAACATTATGTGCTATCAGGGTACATTGCTATAAGAAAGCAACTATTCTGACAAGATGTACACAGCTGTGCAATAGTGGCTTCTAAAGCAGGTGGGCAATGGATGGCTTTCTGACTGGCGAAGTGATCCATTCAGTAGAAAGGAACCCATAGCTGGAACTGGAAATTAAGTCGGAATTCTATGGAGACCAAGATCATGAGAAGCTCCCACTAGTTTTTGGACAAAAGAGAGGTTATGCCATCAAAATCTTTCTTAATTAACAATGTTTATCCCATTTAACTTATGCTGACCCCTTTCTCCATTGGAGACTCTGGTTTTCTTTTTCAGAAGGCAGTGAGAACCAAGAAGATCAACCACCCCTTGCACCTCAGCCAGGACCCAGGTGAAACCACAGAGGAATTGGTGAGATGAGCAAGTGCACTGCTTCAATGTTGAGCCTGAAAACCAGTGCCAGGGTGATGGAGATAGACTCTGGGAATACTCAAAATGTATCGAAATAGAAATCCAGAATCTGCTGAGAGCACAACACAACAATGACTTAAAACACACCCCCACAGCTCAGCTCAGGGAATTTTGTGGAAGAGAGTGTGGAAAGATTGAAAGAGTCACAGAGTGGAAAGGAATGTCCAGAGGCATTGCTGCACCCCCTTACAATGACTGCTGCTCCCACATCTTATAAGCCACAACCCCATGGTGAATACTAGCAATCCCTCTGAAGAGGGAGTTATCCTGAATGGGGTTGGGAGGAGGAAAATGATGGTACCAACACATGATGTGTTCTTACAAAGATTCTACTTAATAAAAAATAAAAATTAGGTTAATATTTGAGCCTGAATGTCAAAGTCAGAAGGAACTTGGGCAGCATAAATGGATCATTAATTCACAGGCAATATTTGCTGTAATATTTTATATCCATTTATACCTGAAAAGATTAGAAATACATTTATTAATTTGAAATAAATATGAAACTATAAAGTGAATTATTTTAGGACAAAATTAAATATGAGTCATTAGGTTTTTTACCCACTATCTTTATATTTCATTCATCTCACCTCTTTCTTGAAGTCTCATTCCATAAGCATGTTTTATTAATGATATATTAATAAGCATTCACTTAAAATATGACTGATTAAAAAGTAGACCTAATTTTAAGTAAGTGTTCTGAAAATGTTTCATTTATTGAATTGAGGTTTAAGCTCTCATTTGTATAGCTAGAGGGTAAATTAGAGACATGTAATGCTTGTTTTATCATTATAATGAAAGCAGAACTTATATTTGCAACACTAATTAAAATTCTACTATAACCCTTATAACTGCAGCCTCTCCCCAAAATAAATTATTTGCAAATCTTTCTACAAAATTTACTATATATGTGCATAATAATGAAAGTATCTATCATTAGTATAACATAATCAAGGTTAAAGGAAAGTAAAAATTAGGTTCAGAATTTTAATACCACAGGGTACATTTTTAGTACCCAACAGAGAGAATTAGTCACACAAGTCCCATTAACTTTAATGGAACCTGTATGGGAAAACTGTATACTGAAATTCTTAGGAAGTTAATGTCAGTAGAGTTTACTAGCTTCATTTCTTTCTTTCTTCTTTGGACCTTTATTATAGGCTACCTTAACTGTCTTGGGGCCCAGAAGGAAGACAATTCAGCAAAAATGATTAACATAAATGTTTTCCATGTTTTATAAGCTCACAATTTCTCTACATCTGCCAAGAAGTTAAAAAGCTACAAACAATGATTATAGCTTTTTTTTTTTAATTTAACTAGCAATCAAATTCAACTAAAAGGTAGCCTAAATATGAATTTATAAGTTCTGTAAATATGAACATTGGGCATTCTTTATTTTCTAGTGTTTATTCGTATATCACAATCCCATTTATAATTAGCTACAAACTCTTTAAAATATTTTCCACAATGCATATTAAAATTAAATGTCTTTGCATGACCATATTTGCTTATTTATACTTGAAATGAAATGTATGTGGAATTCTATTTAATGCTTTTGTTAAAATAGTATGTGAAACACTTATGCACTATAAGGCATCAGGTACATATTTAAACATGACTACTTCCTCACCAGGGTCAAATGGAACATACATTTCTTGATTATGATCAGCAATATCATGAAATTGCATTTATTAACAAATCAGTTAAGGTTATTGGAATCTTCATTCACCACACATGAGAAACATAATTCATAAAGATTCTTCTAATGTCAACTTAGCAAAGATGTTCATTGCATTGCTAAACTTAGAAAAAAACTGAATCACTCTTTGCCTGTCTAAATATATCTAACTTATATTTAGAACTGTTGGAAACTCACTATTGAAAATGAGAATTTTTTTTCCATTTTACTTGAGCACTTAATCAAACAAAATTAGAATTATCGAGTAAAAAAGTCATGGTTTGATCTGGAATTTATAGCCAACATTACTGAAGGCACCAAAAATTATCAGCATACTTAATTGCATGTTGGATAATATTTCAGGGGAAAAAAAGATTAAGCAAATATAATTTGCATTATAAGAGAAGTTTCTTATGAAAAATATTAGTAGATAATAAAAGAAAAACTTAAAATTTGCATGTTATTAATGACTACTTGTATTAAAATAAAACTATTTGCTTGGTGTGGTGGTGCATGCTTTTAATCCCAGCACTTGGGAGGCAGAGGTAGGAAGACTGTCTTGAGTTTGAGGTCAGCCTGAGACTACATTGTGAATTCCAGATCAATCCGAACTAGAGTAAGACCCTACCTCAAAAAATAACTAACTAACTAACTAACTAACTAACTAAATAAATAAATAAATAAATAAATAAATAAAGCTATCCACCTAGTGTTCATGCCATCATTTTAAAGGTGAAGACACTGATTCTCTAAATTGCTATGTGATCATACTAAGGTACGCCCATTTCTTCATACCAGAATAACTAGAATATAAACATCTTGATTCCTCTTTCATTTGATGAACAATTGTTATGAGGCTTCTACAATGATTTACCCAACTTTAGGAAATGTACGAAAGGAATGAACATAACATTTAAGCTCCCTGCCCTCTCGGAATTCAGATTTAATGAGGGAAAAGGGTAGAGAAAGAAGGAGAAGAAGGGGAAGGGAGGTAGAGAGGAAGAGAAGGAAGAAGAGTGGAGAAGGGGGAGGAAATTTTCAACAGAGTGAAGCTTTTGATATTATTTCACTCTTTAACCTCTGATATCCCCATTCTACTCCTTATAATTACACGTAAACAGATATTCATCAACAGAGCTCCCTTTCACCCATTTTTATCCATCAATCTACCTCCTCCAAAAGGCATTCACAGATTCATGAAATAAATCAATTTTTGCCATGTTTCATGAAATACATCATGATAATGACCTTATGTGTTTGTCAGAATTCAATGATAGTCACTGTTGTTGGAGTATCTCAGTGCCTGAATCCTTTAGTTTCATTCTGACCCTCCAAATATAATTGTTGAAACTTGCTGGACACAGCAGTAGGGCACTTCAGAAGGTGTCCAAGTCATGAGACTAGATCTCTCTGCTCACTTTACACCCTTGTTATAAGGGAAAGTTAGGAGGAGACAGACTCTTGTGGTTCAGCTTTCTGTCATTTACTATGTAATGTCCATTCTGTCAGGGGATACATTCATCGCTCCACATGCTGTCTTGGGAACAGAGTCTAGACATCTCCAGGCAAAAAATAAATAAATAAATAAAAATTCTAGCATATTACTCTTGGACTTCCTAGACCACAGAACTATGAGAAATAATTGCTTGTTCTTCATTATTGCTAGTCTAGGATATATCATTGTAATAGCAGAACTTAAATAAGTTACAGGCTTTTGAAATCTGGGTCCTTTTGGGGTTGTCCTCATGTCATAAAAGAAGTTCAAAGACTGAAAATCCTAGACAATGTAGGAAAAAAAAATCAGAAAAGGTTTGTAGGTGAGGATTAGTTTCCAGAGCAAAATGGATGTCACTCCATGGTTATTTCTCATTCTGTGTGATCTTTCTCTGTAGAGAACAAAAGAGTCTGAAAGATAAGGAGGAGTGTGAATTTGGCTGCTTGTAATTCTATGAAATTACACTGACTGTCTTGTCTTCAATGTCAGACAGTGAAACAGTTTCCTCTAACAAGAAAAAGAGATGCTTGGTGCTTTTGTCTTTCTTTTTTTTTTTTCTGAATGCATAATTTATATATGGCCCATTTATTACTAACGTGAAGTATTATACCTGGAAATCGGTTCTCAAAAGAACAGAAAATACAAAATCAAAATGAGCAGTTTCATAAGGCTGTTATGACTCTTACATTTTAAAAGCTTGCCTTATTTAATTCTTTCTGAGAATATTAGATAAAATGCAAAATAAAATTGTTCAAATATTAAAAAACAATGTTTATAATATTAAACAAGAATTTCAACTCAATTTTCCTGCTTACTGATAAATCTCAAGGGAAAATAAACCTGGTAACATATTCTAGAGAGAAAATATCCCAATAAAGCAATATTCTGTTAGTTTCTTGAATAAAGAGAGAATGTATTATTCATCTGTTAAGTATTGCACTTGCCTAGCACAGTGAAATTATATTGCAATGATAACAAAATAAATAATACTTAACAATTATGAAGCTATGATATTTGTGTGGCAATGTACTGAAAATTTTGCAGTCTTCCACATTTAATCTTTCCAACAAACTAAGTTCTATTATTTCATGTTTACAATAAAAAGAGATGAAACATTTTCCCAGGGGACACTCAACTAGTAAGAGGAAGAGCCAGAATTTGAATTTAGTATCTGACTCTTGGAGTTTATTTTCTTATTCATTAACCCTACTATTTTCCATTATTTGGGACAGACTTTTAAATTAAATTGAAATTTTGATAGACGTAGCCTTTCTAACATAAAGTACTAAGAAAATCTAACTAGTCAGTAAATGTTTGTGGTAACAAGTAAAATGTTAATCACTGGAATGATTCTATTTGTTACAAACACTTTAGGCCATATGGAAGTCTTCAGCAAAAGAAGAATTTAGCAGTCATTCTAGTCCAATTTCAAGTGTGGACACAAACCCTTCAATATCCAGAAAGGTGATTTTAAATTTTACTTATTTATTTATTGTTTGAATGATTGACAAATTGATTGATTGCTAGAGACAGAGAGTGAGTGCATATGAGCATGCCAGATCCTCTTGCCTCTAAAAAAGGAACTCCAGATGCATGTGCCACTTTATGTGCTTGGCATTATGTGAGTACTGTAGAATCAAACTCTGGTGGGCAAGCTTTGCAAGAAGCATCTCTAAACTGAGTCATGTTTCCTGGCCCAAAAGAGGTGGGTTTAGTTGTTGAAACAGCTTGCTAATGACAAAGCCAATGCCATAATTTGCAAGTTTAAAACGCTGTAATTATGTAAGTTATGTAATTTGCTCCTATTTGTGTACTTATTTGTGAATGATCTGCTCACACTAGCTTTATATACTATGGAATTAAGACAACTAATATCCATTCCATTTTTTATTATCCTTGAGTATGGATGGACCTAAGACTTATCTTAGGCTAATGTGCCAAAGTTGATGGGATGTATATGAATGCCTGTATGTGATGGAATTTCTCTTTTGTTTGCTGCCCTTTATGAAGAAATGAGTAATAATTAAGGACCCATGTGGCAGAGAATTTGGGCAGCCTCTTGTAATATCCTGCAAGGATCTCCAGCTGATAGCCACAAGGCCTTACCTTCTACAAACACAAGAAGTAAGTTCCAGCAGTTTCACAAGTGAATTTGCAAATGGATCCTTCCCAAGCTGAGCATTCAGTGAATAGGTGAGCCCTGCACAACCTTGTGCAGCCTTTAGGAAGGCCCAGCTAGTACATGCTTGGATGCCAGAGTCACAGATTGGTTAAGTAATGTCTGTTCTTTTTATCACTACATTTATGGTAACCTCTTATATATAGAAAAGTAATACATGTCCTCAGCCTTAATTTACATACTTTGGCAAGGATCTAACACTGAATTTAATTATTGTCAAAATAAGTAGGATCTAGCTAGTTAAATTATATTAACCTGTATAACATAAGGGACTCAAGGAATATCTCTTCAATAGAGAAGTGATAAAATATATTTAGTGTAACTTCAGTAAGGAAGCAGTAAAACTTGAGCATAATACTCACAGGATTAAAATACCACTCACTTTTTAAAAATTTGTGTGCAAATAGAAGTGAGAGCTTTAGGCAAAATGTCTTTGGTTGGAATTCTTATAACAGAAAATAAAAATGACAACCTCTAAGTTAATCAAGAGGGTTTTCTACCTATGATACATGTATGAAACTATTATTGCTCTTTTGTTAAAGTTATGCTGTAAATAACTCATCAGTGGGCATTTTTAATTAATTAATTTATTTATTTATTTATTTATTTATTTATTTTGTGTGAGAGAGAGAGAGTGACAGAGAGAGGGAGAATGGGCACAACAGGGCCTCCAGTCCCTGCAAATGAACTCAAGATGCATGTGCCACCTTGTGCATCTGGCTTATATGGGTCCTGGGGAATTGAACCAAGGTCCTTTGGCTTTGCAGGCAAGCGCCTTAACCACTAAACCATCTCTCCAGCCCTCATCAGTGGACTTTTAAACACCATTTTCATACTTAAGTTGATTAAAAGAACAGTTTGTGACTGTAATCTCTAGTTTAAAGACTCAAAATCAACTTGTGTAGACATTTACTATAAAAAAGTATATGAATTTGAATGCTCATTGAAAATGTTGGCTTATTGTTAAAACATGACTGTGTATGGAATGGAACTCTTTCTCTGAATGAAATATTGCTAATATGGTACTCAAGATAATAGTTCTATGGACTAAAAAAGTTGCCAAATTGTTTGATTTCTAAATATGTAATACTTCTTGGCACATCATTAAAATTAATAAAATATAAAATCATTCAGATTGGTTCATGCTATACATGAAGATATTGAAGAACAGACAAGAGAAATTAATTTTATTACAAGAAAGTAGGAAGTAGCAGAAAGCACAGGAAATGTCTCCAGCCAAATCTGAGCTAAAGAACATTGGCCTCTAATGTCTTGTGCGTTTATCCAAGTTTAGTAACTAAAAGAAACACAAAGGTAGGGCTTTACTTACCAATTATTTTTCCCTGTCTCATTTTAGGTTATCATGACGTGGTCATGAGAAACCATGGCTTCTTCATATACTTTTTTCGGACCCCTTATGGATATCAACCAATGACTAATAAAAGGAGATTAAAAGCAATTATTTTCCAAGATAAAGGCAAGAATCTTGAGAAATCACACTTATTAAATAATACAAGAACATAATATAAAGTTTTCAAAGTTTTTGAAAAGTGGTGGTTCACACCTTTAATCCCAGCACTTAGCAGGCAGAAGTAGGAGGATTGTTGTGAGTTTGAGGCCAGCCTAAAGCTACATAGTGAATTCCAGAGTAGACCTAGACCCTACCTCAAAACAACAAAAAACAAAATAAAAAGAATATTAATTAATTAATAGTATGACTCATAAATGTTTGTGGAATTTAAAACAATACTTTCTATATACTGAAAGTAACCAGATAACTACCATTCATTGTTCCAATCACAAATAATAAAAAATCATAATATAATAAAAAGTGAGGGCTGGAGAGATGGCTTAGCAGTTACGGCACCTGCCTCCTAAGTCTAAGAACACTGGTTCCAATCTCCAGCGGTTCCAATCTCCAGGTCCCACGTTTAGCCAGATGCAAAGTGAAGCAAGGGCACAATGCCTCTCTTGGCCACAAGGGTCAAACGCATCTGAATTTCGTTTGCAACAGGTGAGAGACTGCTGGTGTGCACATCTCTGTCTGTCTTCCTCTCACTCTCTCTCTTTCTGTCTCAAAAAAAAAAAAAGTGAAACTTAGAAACAAAATTTAAGAATCAAACAGTAATTCCAACTCATTTATAACAAATGGAATAAGTTAGTTCATTTCTGGTTATGAATTTTGTATTAGTCTACACTCTCTCTAAATGTTCAATCAATATATATTCACATGCAAAAGTTAAAAATTTACAGTAACTTTCACTCATTTCAGAAAAATCTGAAATGTCAAACTTTAATGTCTATTCATATATAAAATTAAATATCTATATAGTTTAAATTTACTCAGTCCACAACACAGTGTTGCATTTTTAACTATGTAAAATCAAATGAATAAAAGCAGGCAGAAAATGTAAAAGATCTTTTTTTAGTGAAACTTTTAAAATATAAAAGTAATTGGGAAAAATGAAAAATCACAAGTGACTGCTATATAAAATGATTTTTAATAGATCTCATGAAACAACCTCCTTTAGAAGTACACACTGTGGCAATAGTGATACTAGAAAGTGTTTTTAGTTGGATAACACTGAGTTTCACCAACTTAACTGTTCAGAGTGTGTGAACTTTAAAGCTTTTTGTAGACTTGTGTGTTTTTCATATTCAGAATGACTCCATCTGTATATGTGCATGGATAATTGCCATATCTTGCACTGAGGATATGAACTGTGTAAAATTACTGTAGGAAGTTGTAAATGATGTATGAAATGAGAAATCTTTGCCCACTGGCAGTACATGGATAGAGCAGAGATAGTGATGCACAATCTCCCCTCTGTCATTTGTCATAGTATTCATCTTATAAAAGGCAGAACATACCAATAAACTGGAGTGTCAAGCATGCATACTAAACAACATATTTCCTTGCTCCATTTTCAAGTACCACTTCTTTCTTGAGAACAGCTTACAAAATGCCTGATGTCTAAGGTACATGGAAAGAACATCTTTGTTGATTATTTCAATTACACATTCAAAAATATTTACTGGAGAAAATTCATATAACACTACATATATGTTCCTCTACATTTACACTCAGCATTGCTAAGTTTCTAGGCTTTACCATCCTCACAGTCTGTTTTTGAAAACATATATACAGTCTTTGTCAATAATGATTATCACACAAACATTTAAAAAGTATCTCCATGGAGAGCACTTTTCATTGTGCGCCTTGATGTTGAAAAGACTTTAGTTCTCACCCCTAGTTGATGTTCACAACAAATAGCACCAGTGCTTCTTGTAAAACTAGCTTTTGTGGTACGTTCTTAGTCCATTGGCCATTGTCCAGTCAAGTTATTGATGAAATCTTCATCTTAACTAATGAATATTCAGTGTTATTGTGTATAAAATATCTAACTCCCAGGGGAAAAAAATCATAAAAGCAAAACTAAAAAGACATAGAGGTGGCCTTTCAGCTTCTGTTCTGGCGTGTAAGAAAGCTTGAAACAGGCTGGGGAGTTGGCTTAACAGGTAAGAGTGCTTGCCACACAAGAATTGAAAATCTGAGAGGATCTGAGACTATTTGAGTTTGATTCCCCAGAAGCCACATAAACAGCTCCAAACTGATTGAAACTCTGTCTCTAAGAAGCACACAGATGAGCAATAAAAGGACATCCATTATTGTCCTCTGGCTTCTGCATATATGAGGGCATGCACCTCTGCACACGCACATCCATTTGCCATACATCACATCACAGCCACATGAAATATTCTGTGTGTATGCATGGATGTGTGTGCACACATTCACATACATAAAAACACACACATACACACATGCACCTGCCAAAATAAAAAGAAAAAGAGATTGGCAGAAACCACTCTGCCCTAACAAGGGGAAAAAAGCAAAACAAACTGAAAAAAAAAAAAAAAAAAGAAAGAAAGAAAGAAACTTACCCATGAGGAGGAAAAAAGATCACAGGGCGAAACCTCTGCCACTAAAACTGAAGAGACTCATAGCAAAAACAGAAGATCATAGTTTTCAGGAGAAGGAGCCCACAAGCCATGGCCACTTGAGGACCAGTATCGGTTTTGGGAACATGAATTGTAGTGGTAGAATTGATGGAAATTCATTGATAACCACTTTCCAAGAAGATCTAGGCCAAGAGTGGTTCTCCACCCTTCTTTCTACCTGTAAGTCCACTAAGTTCTCATTGGGACTATTAATTAACTATCCTGTTGTGGCTCCAGCAACAAGAAGGAAAGGAACCATTTTTAGGCATACTAAAACCTTCTTTTCTTCTTAAAAGACATGTTCTCGAGAGTTTTGACCATTGTCCAACCACCTGGGGTTTTATCATAGTCTGAAGACTCTAGTGAAAGGAAATAGGCAACTCAGATGTCCCTAGTCCACAACATGGCATGTGAGTGACACCCAGTTCCCGTCTAGTTTGGTCATCTTGCTCCACTTGTAGAGGGCAGAGGAGTTAAGGAAACATGTGTGAAGTTCATCTTTCACATGATCACTATAAGAATGAGATCTAGGTGACCCACTTATATGACAGCAAAATTCTCCCACACACCTGATCACATTATCAAAGGTTTGTTTTAGGCATTCCTTCTACCCAATACATATCTGCAAATCAAGATAAAATATAACCTCCTCTCCTGCAATAAAAGGAAAATAAATTGCCACAATAGAAAGCCCAGTCATAGATTGAAGGAACAGTTAGATCCTATAAGGCTATGAATTTCAAATACTATGATAAATATTCTAACCATTAATTATAATTATATTATATATTATTAAATAATATTATAAATAAAATATAATAGCAATGAATAAAGTAAACAGTGTACAAGAAGAGAAGGTCAATGTAATAAACATGGAAATTCTAAGAAATAATTAAAATGAAATCCTAGATATCAGAAGTACTCACAAAAAAAAGAAACTCTTATGATGGACTTTTGATATTGATTCCTAGTTTACTTCCATTATGACTTAAACACAGACATTCTGCAATTTCTTTTTTATTAAAAATAATAGGAAATAATGGCTGAGGAAAGTATCTGTAAGTTTGCAATTATCTAATAGAAATTTCCTCAACTAAAAAGCAAGGAGAGCCGGGCATGGGTGGCGCATGCCTTTAATCCCAGCACTCAGGAGGCAGAAGTAGTAGGAGGATTGCTGTGAGTTTGAGGCCACCCTGAGACTACATAGTTAATTTCCAGGTCAGCCTGAGCTAGAGTGAAACCCTACCTCGAAACCCCCCCCAAAAAAAAAAAAAAAAAAAAAAGCAAGGAGTTACAAAAACAGCCAAAAAAGGAACAACCCTTGACATATATTTCCAAAATTAGAAAATCACAAGGAAAGAAAAAATATCCTGAAACAAAGTTGACAACAGTTAGCCAACAGAGAAAAAAGAGAAACTATTATATCGACATCTCTTCAGAAATCATATAAGATAAAATGAATATTTAGGATGTTGAGAGGAATAATAGCACCAAATTGAATTCTGTATTGAACAAAATTATCTGTCAAAAGTGAAGAAGAAAGGCTGGAGATGTGGCTTAGTGGTAGGTCACTTACCCAGCATGCAAAATACACTGAGATCATTTTCAGAATCACAACAAAAAGAAAAGTGAGGGAAATTAAAAAAAAAGTTTCTTAAACAACAAAAAAAATTAATGTTTCTAAATATTATTTTTACTTTTTTTTTTTTTTTTTAGGCAGAGAGAGAGAAAGGTAAATAGAAAGAATGGGCATACCAGAGCCTCCTGCCATTGCAAACAAATTCCAAACATATGTGCCTCCTTGTACATCTGGCTTACATGGGTCCTGAATAAATCTAACCTGGATCCTTTGGCTTTGCAGGCAAGTGCCTTAACTGTTAAGCCATCTCTTCTCCCCCAAAACTAATTTTTTAACCAGAACACCTGTCTTAAAAAAATTTTTAAATACTTTACAGATATGGCAAAGATATAGAACAGAAATTTGGATCCACTTAACAAAAGAAAGCACAGTGGAAAAAGAATCAATGATCAATTATGTTTAATTAATATATTGGATAATATGTTATTCAAAGTAAACTAAAAAATAACCAATTATAAATGTGCATATTTATCATGTATAAATGAAATGATTAGAGCAATATTACAGGGGAGGAGATAAATGACTAAGGATTACTGTGTCACCTTGTACTATCCCTGGAATATAAATAATTTTCTATGTGTGAGTGGATTTTAATTAGTTCCAAATGCACATTAAAGCACTTAAAATTAAACCACTTAAACAAACACATAAATTAAAATAATAATAATAATTAAAATTTATAGGGAGAGTGAAAGACAAAAACAGGAATAAAGAATAGCTAAAAATCAGAAAACAATGAGAAAGATGAAAAATACCAATAAAAGTATATCAATTATCACTTTAAATATTTATTATCTAAATACATAAATTTAAAATACAGATTATCAGAATGGTTTAAAAAAATAGACCCAACTGTATGTTGCTTAAAAGAAATCCACTTTAAATGTGAAAACATATATAATTTACAAATAAATAAGTAGAAATATTTAAAATTCAAGCACCTAACAAGAAAAGCAGAAATAGCTATATATTAACAATCATTTAAGACATCAAAACAAGAAGATCAAAAAAAATCATTACCTAAAAATAAAGAGTTTAGTTCTTCAATAAAACATTAAAAGGTGCTTGAAGTTTTTATGTACAAAACTATGGATCAATTAAATATAGGAGAAAAAAACCTAATCGAAGTGTAAAGAAAAATAGATGTATCTACCATTATGATTGAATGAATCAACATTCTTCTATTAGAAGTGCACAGATTCGGGCTGGGGAGATGGGTTAGCTGTTAAAGCACTTGCCTGCAAAACCTAATGACATAAATTCGATTCCCAATACCCATGTAAAGCCAGATGCACAAAATGGTGCATGCATATGGCATTCATTTACAGTGGCTAGAGGCCCTAGCATGACCATATTCTCTCTCTCTCTCTCTCTCTCTCTCTCTCTCTTTCTGTTTCTTTCTGGTTGCAAATAAATAAATAAATAAATCTTTAAAAAATAAAAGAAAAAATGCACAGACTCAATAATCAGAGAATTGGTAAGGACATAATTAAATTCAACAACTTCAAAAATCAATTAGATAAAATAAATACCTGTAGACAACTTCAGCCAACAAAAGCAGAGTACATATCTCAAACTCACATGTAGAACATTCGTTGAACTACAAAAAAATTCAAGGCCATAATAAACACTTCAACATTTAACAGGGAAATTATAGGGTGTTTACATTTAGATTTTAATGGAATTAAATGAAGAATCAAGATCAGAAAGATAGCTGTGAAGTAGAAAGATATTTGGAGACTAGACAACACATTTCTCAATAACACAAATAGCACCAAAAGAATCTCAAATAATACAATTTGAAAACATTATGATGTAAATGAAAATGCAAACATAATTTAGCACAATTTGTGGGATAGTGTGAAGAGAGTATTTATGTAGAAACTTATTACATTGAATGCATATATTCCAAAAGGAAAAAGAAACAACTGAAGTTATGAGAAACCTTAGGAATATAGAAGCAGAAATAAAAATTAAATCCAAGGTAAGCAGAAAAGAGAAACAATGAAACTTTAGCAAAGGTCAATAACATTGAAAATGGGAAATTTGTAGAGAAAAATCAACAAAATCAAAAGTGTCTTTTCAAAAATTAATAAGATGAATAAGCTTGTAGCTATGGAAACAAATAAAAAGAAAAGAAAAGACAATTTTATTATATATTGGAAATGAAAGAGACATTACTGAGATGCTCATGGGAAGATGGACAAGAGACCTGATTGCGCCAAATGAACTGGAGTATTACTTTAAAAGATACAATATTTCTAAACTCACACAAGAATAGATAGTCATAATAAGCCCATGGCTACTAAGTAACTTCAATGTGGAATAATAAGCATTAGGCTCAGAGGGTTGCTCTGGTGAATTCTATATAGCATTTAAGTTAGAAATTAAACCAGTTCTCCACAAAAGAGAAAAGATTGAAGCACAGGGAGTATTTTATGCCTTATTCTCTGAGACGACCATTACCTTAAAACTAAATTCAAACAATTATAGAAAAAAATGATACATATTTCTCATAAACATGCATGCAATACTTCTTCAAGAACATTGGAAAATTGAAATAACAATGTATAAAAAATAATTGTACAACAGGACCAAGCAGGATTTACCTTAGGCTTGCAAGATGGTTGATCTTTCAAAAGTCAATCATATGGGCTTGGGGAGATGAGATAATGGTTAATCATGCTTGGTTCCAAAGCCTGCCAGTCCAGGGTCAATTCTCCAACCACTCACATAAAGCCAGATGCAAAAATGTGGCAGATGTGTCTGGCATTCAAGAGACCTTAGTGTACACACACACACACACACACACGAATGAATGAATGAATGATTTTCAGTCAATTAGAGGAATGCATTCTGTAAACAGACTAAGTAAAAAATCATATAACCATTCAGTACATATAGAAAATGGCATTTGACAAAATCCAATGTTTATTCATAATTTAAAAGAAAAAGAAAAATTCTCAGAGTAAACTAAAAGTACAGCAGAACTTATAATTTATAAACAATCATGCAGTGAAAACATTATAGGTTATCTTTGGTGACTCAGTAGAGTAGAAAACATTTACAAGTCTCCTCTGATGGTTAAAAGCTTATTTCTGTTTTTCAGCCCAGTTTTCACAGCCCCTTTTCTTCTGGTAGGTATCTTTCAAACTAATCACTTTCTATCTCTTGGGAAATAT
Organism: Orientallactaga sibirica; assembly: GCA_036365145.1. NCBI lineage: Eukaryota > Metazoa > Chordata > Mammalia > Rodentia > Dipodidae > Orientallactaga > Orientallactaga sibirica. The sequence continues at coordinate 44,473,732 of JAEOAD010000003.1, forward strand.
TTACTCACTTCTTATCTAAACTTGACATCTTGGAATTAGTTTATATCAGGACACCTATATATAATATTCTAAAGGGAAAATAGAGTTTTCCCCATATTTCTTTTTATGAAGGAGCATATTTTTATTTGTAGGAATTCTACTCCTGTTAAATTTACTTCTATTTAGTTTCTGAAATGGGAATACAAGAGTCATTGATTCTGTTAATATACATAAAATCATGAAAATTCAGTGTTTTTTTTTTTTAACACAGTCCCATTTGGTCAGAATATAATCAGAGATTCCATGGCACATTGTTTTGTGATTCTCACATCCACTAAATCTTCATAGTTAAAGGTAATTCAAATGGATTTATCAACACCTTAATTTACCCAATTTTATTATAGGCTTGAAGCTAATCATTTCTATCTACAGACAATGGTTTAACCTGGTTTTTGAAAACATTGTATTTGCCATAAAAACATTATAAGTGTTTTTCCATGCTTCATAAATACTGATATTATGAAAATATGCACTGAAATTATGAAATAGTTCTCTGTTACTCCAGTTGGCTGTTAAAAAAAAAAAAAAAAGAATATGTGCTGGAGAGATGGCTTAGTGGTTAAGGCGCCTGCCACCTAAGCCTAAAAATGCCAGTTCCAATCTCCAGGTCCCACGTTTAGCCATATGCAAAGTGACGCAAGGGCGCCGCACTTGACCACAAGGAGGTACACGCATCTGGATTTCGTTCACAGCAGCTGAGAGGCTGCTGGAACACCCATCTCTATCTATCTTCCTCTCCCTCTCTCTCTGTCTCTCTCTGTGTCTCTCTCCAAAAAAAAAAAAAAAAAAATCATTTCACTCTGTGAATTGCTAGGTAAGCTAAGTCTTCTGCAACAAAGGTAGCCACATCATATTAGGAAGAGTCAATAGTTTCTCTGAAAAGCTGAGGAATTATTAAGTCAAATGTATGCAAAACATTTCAGCAGGTAAGTAATACACAGTTAGCACTCAGTACATACTCATTAAGTGTGATTATTATCCTAAGTCATGTACAGAACCTTTGACGATACCCTCTTGGGATGTAATCTTTGGTCCTATGTTTAAGGCAACTGAAATATCATACTTTTAGAAAACTCCTTTCTGGTCAAGATAATTACTAATCCTTCATAGATTTGTTCATACATTTTTATTGTTTTTTTCTTCCGTGCATTTTTTTAATTATAGCATACATTTCCCCTCCTGCCATTCAAAGCAGAATTATACACAACAAGGTGAAGTTCCTGGATTCTCATCTCTATGTCTTTCACAGAAATAAATACAGTGTCTTGTATGCCAATAGGATTTGCTAATGTAAAAATAAAATTTCCTAAAACTTCCTTTTATTAACCAACATAATTTTATATTTGCCATCTTGTTCAAGATTAAGCAATACCACAGATAGGTAAAACTGCATGAATTCAGGCCAGTTAGATTTTAATGCATGTTAAACAAAGTATACTGGTAGAAAGCAGGTGAATTAAATTCATTTTAAATGCTTTGTTCTGTGAAGGATGTGAAACCACATGAATAGCAAAATATTTAGTTCTATGATTAAGAAAAATAAAATGTCTTTATTTCACAGCCACCCTAAAAAGCAGTTTCCACAAGTTTTGTAATATGTACCTTTCTTGAATACTGAACAAAGACAAAGCAAAATGGAATCTAGCTTCCAAATTCTAATGAAAATGTTTTCTCTACTTTTGAAGCATGTAGATGAATGGAGACTGAATTTTCCCAAAAAGAAATAAGAACAAAAATCCACTTTCTGGTTTTATTTCTTTTAAAACTTCAAACTTCTGATGAAATCAGGGAATTTCTCCCATTCACAATTGCCCCAAAAAATAAAATAAAATACCTTGGAATAAACTTAACCAAGGAAGTGAAGGATCTCTACAATGAGAACTTTAAAAAACTTGAGCGACAAATTGCAGAAGACACAAGGAAATGGAAAGACATCCCATGCTCCTGGATTGGAAGAATCAGTATTGTGAAAATGTCAATCTTACCAAAAGCAATCTACACATTTAATGCAATCCCCATTAAAATCCCAATAGCATTCTTCACAGAAATAGAAAAAAACAATACTAAAATTCATCTGGAAACAAACAAACAAAAAAAAAAACAATTTTGTGAAACAAAAATCAGGCAGGTGGTATAACTATACCCGATTTTAAGTTATACTACAAAGCCATAGTAACAAAAACAGCATGGTACTGGCACAAGGACAGACAGGTAGATCAATGGAACAGAATAGAAGACCCAAATATTAATCCAGGCAGCTACAGCCACCTGATTTTTGACAAAAATGCCAAAAATATTCATTGGAGAAAAGATAGCCTCTTTAACAAGTGGTGCTGGGAAAACTGACCATCTGTATGTAAAAGGATAAACATAGATCCTTGTCTCTCTCCATGCACAAGAGTCAAGTCAATGGATCAGGACCTTAATATCAGACCTGAAACTCTGAAACCGCTAGAGGAAAAGGTAGGGGAAACTCTACAACATATTGGAATAGGCAAGGACTTTTTGAATATAACTCCAATTGCTCAGGGAATAAAACCACTAATCAACCAATGGGACCTTATGAAATTACAAAGCTTTTGTACAGCAAAGGACACTGTGAATAGAGCAAAAAGACAACCTACAGAATGGGAGAAAATCTTTGCCATCTATACATCTGACAGAGGATTAATATCCAGAATATACAAAGAACTCAAAAAACAGAATAATAAGAATTCAAACAACCCAGTTAAAAAATGGGCTATGGAACTAAATAGAGAGTTCTCAGAAGAAGATATACAAATGGCATGTAAATATCTAAAAAAGTCTTCCACATCCTTAGCCATCAGGGAAATGCAAATTAAAACCACTTTGAGATTCCATTTCACTCCTGTCAGAATGGCTACCATCAAGAAAACAAATGACAATAAGTGTTGGTGTGGATGCGGAAAAAGAGGAACACTTCTACACTATTGGTGGTAATATAATCTGGTCCAGCCATTGTGGAAATCAGTGTGGTGGTCCTTGAGACAGCTAGAAATAGATTTACCATATGATCCAGCTATAGCACTCCTAGGCATATATCCAGAGGACTCTTCTCACTACCTTAGAGATATTTGCACAACCATATTTATTGCTGCTCTATTCACAATAGCTAGGAAATGGAAGCAGCCTAGATGTCCCTCCACAGATGAATGGATAATAATGATGTGGTACATTTACACAATGGAGTTCTACTCAGCGGTAAAGAAAAATGAAATTATGAAATTTGCAGGGAAATGGATGGATCTGGAAAGGATTATACTAAGTGAGGTAACCCAGTCTCAGAAAGCCAAACGTTACATGTTCTCTCTCATATGTGGATCCTAGCTACCAATGTATAGACTTGTGTGTGAACTGGAACCAAAAATAGGTACCAGAAACCAGCGAGCTGGTAAAAGGCTATAGGGGAGGGAGGAAAGAGAAGGACTTAAGTGTATGGTAATGCACATATGTAAGTAGAAGAAATGATTACGGGGAGGGGAATGGCTAAGTGAGGCCATGGGAAGATAATGCATAAAAGAAGGGCAGGGGGAGGGTCAATCTAAATTCAAGATATTGTGAATAAGACTTATGTAAAATTACTTTTTTGAATAAGGGCCCATCTAGAAGCTGTAGACTGTTACTAGAAAATTTTCAGTACCTGGGATGGGATACCTTCCAGTGAGTTGTTGGCCAAGGAGGTCCCAGTAGCCTCCAAAACATGAAAGGCTTTTGAAAAAACCCTTGGTTTCCCTTGAGAAACAGATAGTAAGACCCTATTGCTGAAGAAGTCTCTTGCCTGAGAGGCAAGGTCACTGAGAAAGCAAGCTGGTGTGGAGCAGAAAACCTTCTCTCTGTAGACCAGCCAACTGAAAGCTGGAAAAACTGCACTGCATGCAGCATATGGGAGACAGAAGTCATCAGCAGTGAAAACAGTGGACACTGAATATTCAAGCTTGGCCATACAGGCCCAATGACTGAACGGGTGCAATAGTGGCATGTCTACTATTGGGGTAACCAACTGCTCCATAATTGGACTGAAGGCCCTCTCTACAGTAGGGAATACATACCTGGTACTGAAAAACCTAAGTAAAAGTCTATAGTAGGTGAGGTCATGAGCCTTAGGGGTATAAGCCTGCTCTTATCTGACTAAATGTATATATTATTCCCACCAAACTGCCCTGAAAGCACTACACTTGATGTTCATATTCACATATTAACGCTACTCTCACTTCTGGTTAGAGAAGCTTCTCTTTTCAGATGGCGATGACCACTGGGATGACCCAAAAGGCAACATAGTGCTGAAAAGAAGGGATGGAAGAGTGCCCAGCACTGAAACACCTCTGTCACACCCTATAAGGCTCAGGGACCATTGTGGAAGAGGGGGCAGATAGAATGGAAGAGCCAAAGGAAGGGTATGACCTCTTACAATGCAACTGCCCAGACAGAAATTGGCCTCGATATCCATGACCTTGCAGTGCCTAGAAATATCTCTGCAAGACCCTCAAAATAGAAGAAAAAGATGATGACATCAAATTAGAAGAGAGACTAATGGAGAGAGGGAGGGGATATGATGGAGACTGGAGTTCTAAAGTGGAATGGGGGGAAGGGAAGGAAATATCAAGTGGGTTATTTTGTATGTAAGTATAAAAGTTGTCAATAAAAAATAATAATTTTTTTTAAAAAGCTTCAAACTTCTATCACCTTTTGCTAGTCTGAACAATAGTTAATTGCACAGTATAGTTTGATGTATTTGTTTAGAAAATATCATTAATTTATTTTTACTATTATAGTATTTCATGTGTACTTTTTCTACAGTTCTATTCAAAATATTTTCTCATTGCCTTTTAATTGATATCTTATTTTCAATCCTAGTCAAAGCAGTGCTTTATCACAAAAAAATAAGGTGGAAGGTTTCCCCAAATCCTGGATCCCCTGCTCCAGAGGATGTGTTCCCAGAGTGAGTAGGCCAGAGCTCCAAGTTCCTTCTGCACTTCCCAGTTCCCTGACACCTATACTTCTAATGCTGGCTTTGGGTGGCCTGGTCCCTGCTTGTGTGCTACAAAAGCAAGACTTTTGCCCCAGTTTGCTGATTAACCTGTCCCTGGGTCTGCAAATACCTGTAACACTGATCCAGAGGATGTCTAGGCCACTGTGGGAGCTGTTCTCTTGCCCTTGCTGCCAAGATTACTGATTCATGGTTCCCCAACCACTGCTTCCCCTGTGCTGAAGAGTGTGTGCAAGTGGAGTTAGTAGACCAGAGGTCCAGTTCCCCCCTCCCATTTCCAATGTACTTGTAGTCTCCACAATGTGAGCATCTGTGGTTATAATGCCATCCTACTCCTTTCCAGTACACATTTAAAACAGAACACTCAGTGAAGGTCCCACAGGAACAAATAATTACTTCTTCCTCAATAAAATAAGACATTTACCCTGAGAGAGATAGATAGAGAGAGAGAGAGAGAGAGAACTGAGAGACTTCCACCAATGATGTGTAGTCCAACAATGGAAGCTTCCACAGTAAAAACTATATATATTGAATCCCAGAATGAAAACACAACAAACTATGTGACCTAGATCAGAAGAATTGCTGAAATGGAGTCAAAGGATCAACAAACCAAGAAATACATAAATGAAATTGAGCAGCATCATCTCTTAGACCACTCAGCTTTTGTCACTAGACTTAACTTAATTGACAAAAACCAGAGAAGCCTCAAAAGAGACATAAATGAATTGAAGATGAGTCAAGAAATAAAAGATCTCAATAACCAGCTGATTAAGCTTAATGAAGACATGCTCAAATGCAACAATGAGTTCCAGGAAGCATCAAGAAAATAAGACCTTGAACTGAAATCATACTGCTAAAAAGAAATGGCCATGATGTTAAAAAAAATAAAATAAAATAAAATAAATCAACTAGAGCTTTTCAAAAGCTCTCTAGAACCCCTCAGTAATAGAGTCATTCATGTGGAAGACAGAAACTCTGAGCTTGAAGACAAGACAGAAGAAATTGATCAGGAGTCAAAAACTTTGCTAAGTTCAAAAAATCCTGCAAACAGAATATGAAGAAGCTGTGGGATACCATAAACTGGCCAAACAAGGGCATAACAGAGGGAATGAAATCAAGGCCAGAAGCATAGAGAACATATCCAACATATTGAAGAAAATTTCCCAATATCACATAAGAGATGCCTATCCAGATATAAGCAGCTCACAGAACACCAAACAGACAGGACCAAAGAATAAACTCTCTATGACACATCATAATTAAAACTCTTAACAATGAAAACAAAAAGAGAGTGCAAAAAAAGCAGAAAGAGAGAAACAATCCACTACATACAAAGGCAATCCCATCAGAATTACCTCAGATTTCTCAATGGAACTCTGAATGCCAGAAGGACCTGGAATGGAATACTTCAAAGTCTAAAAATACTATAGCTTCCAACCCATACTACTGCACACAGTGAAAGTATCCCTCATAATAGCTGGTGAAGGAAAACTTTCCATGAAAAAAGTCAGCTCTATGATTATATGAACACAAAGCCAAACCTGCAGAGAATATTAAATTGAATAATCCACACAGAAAAGCCAAACAGCCAATCTCAAGAGCAAATGAGAAGATCACAATAACCCAAAGTAGAGCATGTCCAAAAAGTTCAAAGCCCAAGAAAGCACCAAATTGCATAAAGCACCCCATTGTGGCAGGGATTAAATCAAACTTCACAGCTAAAACCTAAACTATTAGTGGTCTTCATTCACCAATCAAAAGACACAAGTTAGCAGGGTGGGTCAGAAAATATGTGCTGTCTTCAAAAAACCCACCTCACCACTAAAGGCAGAAACTTCCTAGGGTGAAAGGATGTAAAATGATATTCCAAGGAAATTTAAATAAGAAACAAGCAGGTGTTGCTATATTAATATTTGATAAAATAGACTTCAAATCAAAAGTAATCAAAAAGGACAAAGGAACAAATCAAGAGGAAATTACAGTCATAAATTTATATGCACCAAATGCAAGTGCACCACAGTTTATAAAACAAAACCTATTTGACAACAAAACAAAAATAAACACCAACACCATCATAGTTTTGGACTCCAATACTCCAGTAACATCAATAGACAATTAATCCAAATCCCAGCACGGGAGGTAGAGGTAGAGTTCGAGGCCACCCTGAGACTACATAGTGAATTCCAGGTTAGCCTGAGCTAGAGTGAGACCCTACTTCGGAAAACAAAAAACAAAACAAACAAACAAAGACAATTAATCCAAGCAGAAAATCAATGGGGAAATAGTAGAGCTCACCAACACAATATATCAAATAGACCTAACATACATCTGCAGAACTTTCCACCCCAATTCTACAGAATATAATGTCTTCTCAGCACCCCATGGAACCTTCTCCAAAATAGATCATATATTGGGCCATAAAGCATGCCTCCATATATTCAGGGAAATTGAAGTAACTTCCTGCATCATATCAGACCACAATGCTTTAAAGCTAGAAATTAATAATAAAAGACCCATCAGGAATTCCACCAACTCCTGCAGACTGAATAACACACTTTTAAACATTGCATGGTTCAATAAAGAAATTGTACAGAGAGCCAGGTGTGGTGGCACACACCTTTAATCCCAGCACTTGGGAGGCAGAGGTAGAAGGATTGCCAAGAGTTCGAGGCCACCCTGAGACTACATAGTTAATTCCAGGTCAGCCTGGACCACAGTGAGACCCTACCTCGAAAAACCACAAAAAAAAAAAAAAAAAAAAAAAAAAGAAATTTTACAGAATCTAGAATTGAATGATAATGAAAATACAACTTACCAAAACTTATGGGACACAATGAAGGCAGTTCTAAGAGGAAAATTCATAGCACTAAATACCTTCATAACACAGACAGAGAGATGCCAAATTGTTAACATAACCATCCACCCAAAGGTGTTGGGAAAAAAAAAAAAAGAAGAATCCAACCCTAAGTTCTTCACATATAAAGAAATAATCAAAATTAGCACAGAAATTAATGAATTGGAAGCTAAGAAAACAATTAAGAAAATCAATGAAATAAAGAGCTGGTTCTTTGAGAAAGTAAACAAATTTGACAAACCAGTGGCCAATTTGATAAAGCAACAAAAAGAGAAGTGTCAATACACAAAATCAGACATGAAAACCGGAGTGGCCACCACAGACATCAATGAAATTATAAGAATCATCAGGACACATTCCCAAAACCTCTACTCCAGGAAATTGGACAATCTTGAAGAAATGGATGAATTCCTAAACACATACCATCTACAAACACTAAATTTAGAGGAGATTAATGTCCTAAACAAATATATCACATTCATTAGGATTGAAAAGGTAATCAAAAACATTCCCAAAAAGAAAACTTCAGGATGGCTTCTTGGCTGAATTATATCAAACCTGCATTGAAAAACTGAAAGCAAATTTTCATGAACTGTTTAACATAATAAGAGAACAGGATATCCTCCCCAGTTCATTTTATGAAGCTTGCATCACTCTAATACTAAAACCATACAGAAATACAACAAATAAAGAAAACTATAGACCTATATCCCTACTTTATCCCTACTTGTGGATGACATGGTCCCATACAAAACTGACCTGAAAGTCTCCATCTTCAACTTCTAAATGTGATTAATTCATTCAGCAAAGTGTCAGGATACAAAATCAAAAAAAAAAAAAAAAAGAATCAGTAGCCTTTTTATATACAAAGCAAATAAAAATATCCAGTAAAAGAAATCAGTGAGGCTATTCCATTTTCAATAGCCACAAAAAAAAAAAAAAAAAAAAATTTAAATAGCCTTTTATATGCAAAAACAACACAGTAAAAACCAATTTTATGCCAGCAAAAAAAAAATTTAAATACCATGAAACAACACTAACCAATTATGTTAAAGACCTATATACCAAAAACATAAAACACTCAAGAAAGAATTTGAGGAGGACTTGAGCAGATGAAAAGACCTCCCATGTTCCTGGATAGGTGGAATTAATATTGTGAAATTGGCAATTCTACCAAAAGCAATATACATGTTTATTGCAATACCAATAAAAATTCCAGATTCATTCTTCACAAAAAAAAAAAAATGATCTCAAAAAATTTATAAGGAATGACATCAGGCCTGGGATATCCAAACATATCCTTAGCTAAAGAAACAACTGTGGAAGTATCACCATATCTGATGTAAACCTATATTACAAAGCCATAATAACAAAAATAGCATAATATTGATATAAAAACAGAAACATAGAACAATGGAACAGAATTGAAGACCAGGACCTTAGAACAAATAGCTACATCTATGTCACATTCTTTAATAAAGGTTCCAATAATGTAGACTGGAGAAAGAAAGCATCTTCAACAAATGGTGCTAGGAAAATTGGATAATCACATGTAGAAAAATGAAACTAGACCCACTAATCTCACCATACAAAAAAATCAACTCCAAATGAATTAAAGACCCCAGTGTAAGACCAGAAACTCTTCAACTACAGGCATAAAAAATAGGAGGAACTCTCCATGATATAGGAATGGGGAAAGAATTCCTGAACATTACCACAGCAGCACAGGAAATTAAACAATCTCTAAACCAATGGGATCTCATTATGCTACAAAAAATAGGAAGAAACTTTTACACAAACATACCATAAGCAGAGCCAATAGATAACCCAAAGAATGGGAGAAAATGTTCTCCAGCCATACCACTGAAAGAAGTGTAATATCTAGAATCTACAAAGAACTCAAAAAATTGAACAATAAAAAAATCAAACAACCCATGCAAAATATGGGTTAAATGACTAGGGAGTTCTCAGAGAAGAAATACAAATATGGCTAATACTCACATAAGAAAATGTTCAGCATTCCTAACCATCAGGGAATTGCAAATTAAAACAATTATGAGATTCTACTTTACCTTACTGAAGATGGCAAACATTAAAAAACATAAAACAACAAATGTTGGCAGATATGGGGAAAGAGGAACCCACATTTATTGTTGGTGGGAATGCAAACTTGTACAACCACTATGGAAATCAATATGGAGATTCCTGAAAAGATAAATATAGAACTACCAACAGACCCTGTTATTCCCTTACTGGGCATTTACCCTAAATGCTCCATACATCAATACAGAGACATTTTCTCAACCATGGTTATAGCTGCTCAATTCATTATAGCTAAGAACTGAAATTAACCCAAGTGCCCATCAGTGGTTGAATGGATAATGAATTTGTGGTACATATACACAATGGAATTCTACTCAACAGTAAGAAAATATAATACAATGAAATTTGTGTGAAAATGGATGTACTTAGAACAGATGATACTCAGTGAACACACATAATCACAGAAAGACAAATGTTCCATGTTCTCACTCATCTACAGTTCCTAACCTGGATCAGCTTGAGATGCTGGCATACCTGACAGGCAACTTGAGGCCCAGACAATAGGGATGAAAGAGTTTGAGGGGGGAATGTTGGGGATTATTGGGAGGGAAAAAACACAAAACTAAACACAAAATGAATTAGTAGCATTGAAACTTTTCTCCTTGAAGGTAGATTAAAAGTTGTAATCCTCAACAGAAGTATCAGGGAAGCACAAGCAAAGAAAGGCCCTAGAAAGGGTGAGATGTAGCCCAAACTTAAACAATTTTGGCTCTGACCAGTAACTCACAGTAAGAGAAATAGGTAATACCCACATTGATCTGTTGATCAGACAGACCTACAAGGTCCCCAAAACAAGACAGGCCTCTGTCAAAGCACGTGATTACCCACCTGAGGCAAAATGTAAGACCCTATTGCTGAAGACACCATATGCTGCTGACACAAAGCATGGAGAATCCTTGCTGGAATCTGGAAGGGAACCAGTCCCCAGAGAGCCTGTCTGGTGCTGGAAAGCAATACATGAGCTAGTGGGGTAAAGTGGCCAACAAAGGTGTGAGCAAGCAGGGTTCTAAGCTACTCAGAAGCAACCAGCCTGACAAGAAGCACATAGCAGTGCAATGGTGGCACACAGCCTTGTTGGATAACCAATGGCTTTCTGATTGCCTAAGACATCCGCCAGTGGAAAGGAACCCATATATGGAACTGGGAACCAGGTCTGAATCCTATGGAGACTAAGATTGTGTTCTCCAATGTCAATCTGACACTAGTCTTTGGCTAAAAGAGGAGCTACATGCATCAAACTCTCCCTAAATTAATAACACTTATCTAATTTAACCTATGCTGACTTCACTCTCCATCAGAGAATCTGATTTTTCAGAAGACAGGGAGACCTAAGGAGATAAACCAGCCCTCGCATCTCAATCAAGGCCCAGGCCAAATCACAGAGGAAGTGTGAAGATGATTGAGAGTGCTGCTTCCCTGATGACCCTGACAACCAGTGTAATGGCAAAGGAGACAGATGCTGTGGATACACAACACATACCACAGCAGAAATCCAGAGGCTCCAGAGAGTTCATCACTGAAGTAGACTTTAAACACACCCACCAAGGCTCAGGGAATTTTGAAGAAGTGCAGGCGGGAAGATTGTAAGAGCCACAGGTTGGGATGTCATACCCAGAGACATTGCCTCCCCCAATAACTGACTACTGCTCCCAGAACACATAACCCACAATCCATACAAAGTATGTAATGGATACATGATGTATCCATACAAAGTATGTTCTTAATTTTAAAAATGTTAATAAAAAAGTTAATTAAAAAGTTAATAAAAAAGTAAGATGGAAGAGATGCACAATATCACCTTCCATATAAAGGCATACATGTGTGCATATGCACTAACACACTTATACCCACAAAATATACACACAAGCATATCACACTGACATGCAGATGCAAAAAAATAGTATTATATACATGTATCCTCTACATGTATGTTTATGTGTATGTTGATATAGAAACAAATATGCATATATATGACTAAAGTAAAATATGCAAATAAATTATGTTCTGCCATCTATTACTACTTCAAAAATATTTGGCAATGTAATATTTCCTAAAGACTTTTTAAAAATAGCTAATTAAAAGCTTTGAAAACAGGACAAAAGCAACTGTCAGAGTATCAACAGTAATTTAATGTTCATAGAACCTAATAGAGTAAAAAAATGAAAATTCGAATTTAAGTAAAGTTCCAAAAGAAAATATTACCCGATTTGGCTATTTAAAAATGTTGCAAAACAAAAAACACAAAATAAAAATAAAGCATTCAAAAGAGGCTCCAGGCAGCATATGTAAAGGCTTTATAGAGAGTGTTTGTAAAGAAAAAAAAATAAAAAGAACTATAGACAAAGTGCATTATTAAATAATTCACACAGAGAATACCTTTCAGTACTTAGATATTCAGCAGAGAAAACTAATCTGACAACTTCTAGTACTAATAATTGCACATTAAAATGGCTTGTTTGGGGGTAGCTTTATTTCATTTAAGCTCAGTGCTTTTTTATATACACTTGTTTCCCATTTCAGTGAAAATAATTCAAAGAAAAAAATAGAAAAATATTTCAAAACTATTTTTTGAGGCAGAGTTTCATTCTAGCCCAGGCTGACCTGAAGCCCAATTTTCAGCCCAAGCTGATCTGAATCTCAGGGTGATTTTCTCCCTCAGCTTCTTCAATATTTGGATTACATGCATGACCCACTACAACTGGCTCAATAAACTTATTCTATTCTAAAACTAAATTTCTTAAAACTTAAGTTGTCATTGTATATTCTATAGTTTTAAAATATGTATTTCTTTTCATATTCTAAAATAAGACAGGATCATTGAGGAAAATAATTTTTAAAAAGAAAGAAAAAGAAAAGGAATTCATAATCACATATTATTCCATTACCCAAAATTAATCATGGATATAAGGTGGCTATCTTTCCTCCCTTGATATTTTCTATATATACAATTTTACATTGTATAAAATATGTAAATATTTGTTAACATAATATGTAAATGTGAGTCATGAAATTGTTGGTATTTTTCTTTTAAAATTATTAAAGAAAGTCAGCAAGAGTAAATTCTGATTTTATATCAGTACCATAATTTATTTCTCTGTTACTTTATGATATGGTATTAAAGTCATTTTCAGATTTCTAATATTTAAAAGTTAATATACTAATAAGTACCTTAAGAAAAAGTTTAAAATGTAATGGTATGATGACTAAATTGTAATAAATCAACCATGTGTATTCTAAATATTTTTGTTGTTTACTTGTGTAAACAAGTAGGCATCACACTCTTGCCACTGCCAAAGAATACCAAACATTTGTACCTCATTTTGTACCTAACCTGTGTAGGTGTTTTGGAATTGAACTTATGGCCAAAAGGCTTTGCAAACAAGTTATTTATACAGTTGAGCTATCTTCGCAGCCACCCAGCCACCACCATATTCTTGTGTGTGTGTGTGTTTCTTTTTAGGTAGAGTCTTGCTCTAGCCCAGGAAGACCTAGAATTCACTATGTAGTCTCAGGCTGCCCTTGAACTTACAGCGATCCTCCTACCTCTGCCTCCTGATTGCTAGGATTAAAGGAATGAACCACCATGCCCTGCCTATTATACTTTCTTAAAATATTTGTTTATTTTTTTTTTTATTTGATAGAGCTAGAGAGAAAGAGGCAGAGAGAGAAGGAGGAAGAGAATGGGTGTGCCAAGGTCTCTAGCCACTGTAAACAAACTGCAGATGCATGTGCCACCTGAACTCCAGAAGCATGTGCCACCTTGTGCATCTGCTTGTGTGGGTCCTGGGGAATTGAACAGAGATCCTTTGGCTTTGCAGGCAAATGCCTTAACTGCTAAGCCATCTCTCCAGGCCTATCATACTTTTTTTAAGAAAAAAAAAAAGAAAAACTTTAGTGCAAAGAAAATAAGCTGTATTTAGAGTTTCACCATGCTAAGTAATTACATTCAGTATGTTACATTCAGGAGTTACACAGCACACTTTGGTTTAATATGTAAGCTTATTCATGTGCCCTATCTCCAGTTCCACAGTTCTTCTTTGGAAACTTTGTATACACCCAAACATGCTAACTGTGAGTGACTCAATAAAATCTGCTAAAAAGCACTGACAAGATGGCTGAGTGGTCAAGGCACCAGCCTGCAGAGCCTAATGACCTGAGTTCAATTCCACAGTCCCCAAGTAAAGTCAGATGCACAAAATGGCACATGCATCTGGAGTCCATTTGCAGCTCCTGAAGGCTCTGGTGATTCATTCTCTCTGTCTGTTTCTCTTCTTCTATCTTTTTCTGCTTGAAAATGAATAATTTTTTGAAGGAGTACTATAAAATGTGCTACAGAAAACATTATGATTCTCTTTTCTTTCCAGGTATGATGTTCTTTTCCCTTTCATGCCAGCAATCTTTTATCTTGGTCTGTATGGAATAGGAACAAATGATTATCACAGTATTTGGAAAACATAGATAAATAATTGGTGTCTCCATCAGAAAGCATCTGGAATAGATGAGTGTAGTCAGGAACAAATTCATTGCTAATATCAACTTAGAAGAGAAAACAATGTTCAACAGGCCTCTTGAAAATAAAATTCACTACTTATATCTTAGACAATGAAACTGGACTTAATTTTAACAATAATAATCTAACATGAGAATTTCTTTAGCTCTATCAGTTAGAGAGTCTTATGTAGTGACACATGAGGGCAAGTTAGATGATGTCAATTCATCATTTATTTACTCTGTTCTTGAATGTATGTGGCAGATGATTTAAGGATACTTATTCTCCTTTTGTCTAAGTCATCCAAATGTCCACCAGGGGGGGCCATCCTGTGCTCTGTGGCTACACTTTTGCTACCAAAACAGCCTGAACCTCTTGGCTTATTTCCCCTGTGCACAGAGTCCATGAAGGCTTCTATCCTGGCTTGTAACTGTCAGTCAAAAGGGTGTCTTGCAGTCACACATGAGGGTACAAGTCACCCAAGGTAAAGAACAAGATGGAATGTGAATGATTTGGTTTCACATTAAAGGGAAAGACTATTACCTTTGCTTTTCTAAAATTGTATACAACACTTCCCAGATGACTGAAAGAAAGCAGCAAACAAATATGAAAGAATGCAGAAATACAGTCATTACTTCAGTTGTATAGTTTTTGCCATCTATAAACTAAACTAGTTCACTGTTTGTGTGATTGTGTTACCAACTAAGACATGCCAATCTGTGCATACATATAACTGTTCTTTTAGAGCAATATTCTTCTCAGTTGAGTGGGAAATGGGGAGCAGTATTTATCTTCCCATAAACAGGTAATGGTATCTGGGAACAAAAGAAGATTTGAGAGGTTTTAGCCACAACCAATAAATACAGAGACACCATGCATAATAGTGACAGGTGCTGAGCTTACATAGCTTGAAATTGATGCAAAATAGTTCATGACAAAAATCATATGCCTGACTTTATCCTCAAAGGTAGTTGCATTGAATTGATTTTCCCATACTACTCTTCCATCATAATTTTAGTCACTAAACATTCCACTTGGCTATAAGTTTCATAAAGATAAAGAGTGTCCTTTCACCACTGTGGTATCTTATATGATAAAAATTCTAAGCCTAATGCCAATAATGAAATAAAATGTCTTAAGGTATTAAATTGATTTTTTTCATAGAGTAATGCACATATAATACCAATATTTTATTAATTAAATTTTATAAACTCAATAGATTATGAAATTATAATATTTTAAACTAATTTTCTTTTGGAGAAGAGTTTTCTGTGGTATATAAGCTTTCTTTGATTCGTAAGAAAACCCTCAAAGTAAAAGTTTTATTAGAAATATTATTCATTCATATACTAGGACAAAAATAAAGTTTTAGAAACACTCTAGGTATAGAGATAAAATTTCAGGCACCAAAATCACCTAGAAGTTAATAATGACAGGAAATACTTGCTGAGTCCTTGCATTGTAACCTGCTCTATGATTCTTCAGTGAACATTTAAAGACGTTCCAAGGCACCACTCCCTGCTCCTAGAAGGATCATTTTATATAAAAGGAAAAGTAGGTCTGAAGAAGTTAATTTCTGCTCTAGAGTCACAATGGCACATACACCAGAGCTAGAATTCCATCCATCTTCTCAGAGTATAATGTTCTACTCCCCAGCTACTTGTACTGCTTGCATAACTCTTGGATGTTTTCTGTTTCTACCCTGATGAATGCAGCAAACTCATGGGACAAGTAAAGTTATTTTTAATGTAGCAAATCTAAATGAATGAAGATCAAAAACTTTTAGTAACTTTTAATCAGATTTTTTATCAAAGCTGATATTTACTTATATGGTTAATGTATATTTTAATATTTACTATTTGTAAAGTACTCCATATATATATATATATTCCATGCTTTCTTAAGGAAGCAACAAAATCTCAATATTGCGCATACATACAGTTATGGCAAGTTTTCACATAATCTGCAACTCTTATGAATCACTGGAACAGGAACTTTTAGTAAAAGTGTTTGAATAAAAATGTAACAGAACTAATGAAATGTTTGATGAGATTATAGAAACATAGGCACAGAATCCTGCCCTAGAAGGAAGAACCGAGTGATCCTAGAGAAAAAGGCATTTATATTTGGTCT
The DNA here is from genome assembly GCA_036365145.1 of Orientallactaga sibirica. Taxonomy (NCBI): domain Eukaryota; kingdom Metazoa; phylum Chordata; class Mammalia; order Rodentia; family Dipodidae; genus Orientallactaga; species Orientallactaga sibirica. The sequence continues at coordinate 44,490,358 of JAEOAD010000003.1, forward strand.
TATCTAATGGTATATAAATGCAACAACTACAATAAAGAAATGCAGTCTTAGGAGTAAACCATCTATAGTAACACAAACAATAATTAACTATTAAAGTTACAGGAATGTCTAATGCACAGTAGATATTTTAGCATGGAATGTGTATATTTTACTAAATGTGTGCATCTTTTAATAACTCATCCTAAATTTTATACACTTATGGTAGAGATATAGAAAGTGTATTCCCAAGAAAGCATGTTAAAGATTGCATCTACCACACTCAGCAGTCGACATCCCTCTTCTGTGCTGTCCATCTAACTCCAGCACATCTACTCTTTATCTAAACCAAACAACCAAAGACAGCAGGCTTAGGGCCTAGCCATACTTTCTCCTTATTTCTTCACTAGCACAGGAGAAGGAAGGGCTGTTTCTTCTCCATTCAGATAGAGTGCACTTTCATCTCTGTGGATTTGAAAAGAAGGAAATTTTTGTTAAGTGACTGTTAGAGAAACAGCATGAGAATGGTCAAGCAGAAGGCTGGATCTCCAGTACTTAGCTTCTCCATAAACTTCTACAAGTCCCTTGACCTCTCTGTTCCTCAATTTTCATTGTCTGTAAAGTTGAGATACTAACAGTACCTCCCTTTTGGGGGAGCTTTGTAGGCAAACATGACAATGTCAGTGAAACACTTACCACCATGCCTGGGCATGGGGAACACCATGAACATTAACTTCATTTCCCAGTTGTTGGTGATGTCTAATAGTGGCTAAAAAACATCTCTCTCCTTATTCCATAAGAATTAAACATTCTTGCTATTTTTGACTCTCCCCTCCCAGCTCCTAGTAAATGAACTTTGTTTCATGGGGAACATTCCAAAGAGGCTGCTCCCTGGTATTCTTTAAGGAAGAAGAGGATAATAGTTAGACACCTGAAAACACCCCAGTGACCCCAGAGGGCATTATGCTAATTCTTCAGGTACAGAGGGACATGTGTTACATGATTCTACTTATATGGTGTCTATGGTAGCTCAATTCATGGAAGGAGACAGGAGGATGTGTTTGTCAGGGGCTGTCAGGAGGAAAAATGGGGCTGTTATTCAGCAGGTCCATTCAGTTATGCAGAATCAAAAAGCTCTAAAAATCTATGATCCAACACTGTGCTGATACTTAACCATAATACACTCTACCTTCAAACATCTATGAAGATGGTAAATCTCATATTGGGTGGTTTTTTACATAAAAATAAAAGAAGCAAGAGAGGGAAGAGGTGAAGAAGGGAGGGAGAAATGCAAACAGAAAAGAAGGGAGAGAGGGCTGGAGGAAGAGAGGGAGGGATAAAGGGAGGAAAGGAAAGAGATAAGGGTAGAAAGAGGGAGGGAAGAAAACAGGAATTTATCTGATACTATAAGTACTTTAGGTCAATAGCAAAAACAAGTCCTTCATATACCACTTATTTATTTTTATTATAGCTCTTTTAAACAATAAAAAAGTGCACAAGAAACTTTCAAAACTTAAATTAGAGGTGAACATTATCTGACACTTTGAATCACATTCTCCCAATTTGTCAGCTGCTGTCTGCAAGAGCATTTTATCCCCCCAAAACAGTTGGGGCACATGATGATTCATAAGTGTGGCTTCCAGGAACACCCACTTAGCACACTGCCAGAATTAAGCTTCTAAACTCTTGAGCTATAAAATGCAAGGCTAATCGAACCAGTGGAATGAGGATCTTAAAGGGGCTGTGACTCTAGCAATTGCTAAGCTCCATTATCTAGCCATATAACACCCTCATCTTTTCTCAAGCCTTTATTTCTCAGATTAAGTCAGAGCATATAAACTGTCTATGGATTTGAAAAACAATTTGTGGTTCTCCTAACTATGAAGTTTGACACTATTGGACTATTTTAAAAATTAAAAAGAGCAGCAAAGAATACTGGGTCAAAGAAGTTAGAAATGCATACCATAGTGATGACAAGTCTCTGTCATTCATGCTGTCATTTCTGATGATACACAGATAAGATCTCCCATAGGAAAAGCTCTATAAGCATATTTGCTCACAATTTCAGTCCTGAATTTAGCCAGGGAGTATCTTCACTGGCCCTATAAAATAGAAAGATCTATGTAGCTCATCCAAATGTAGACTTGGGAGACAGGGGAGTAACAGTTTTTAAATGGGCTAAGGTAGACACACTTTTATGGTTTATTTCTTTACTTATGAATAAGAATATAAATATTTTAAGAAGCTCAGATCCACATACTATGCAGATTTATTGTGACTTTTTCAACATTCTTCACAATTGGACCTTTTGGTTTTGAAATATTACAAAATGTTGTTAACCTCATGTGATTATTTCATGAGATATTACCTTTGAAGATATTTATAAAATGTAGCTATATAACTTAAAGGTTTTTTAGCCTAAAAATATTAAAGAATATAATATTTGCATAGCATGCTTTTAAATATATATGTACATTTTAGTACCTATCAAATACTTAATAAAAGATGACTACTCAAGGCAATTTGCAAATGAAGGCTTCATCTAGATGTATGTCAGTGTAAATCAGGAACCTTCAGTTCACCATTTTTCTAAACAAGCATGCCATAATCTTTGCTAGCTCTGTTTCTGTGAGACCATCATAAATCTCCCACACTGCCCTGTCTACTTGGACACAGTCACAGATCCAAAGCCTGGCAAGTATAGTGAACTATATGAACAAGCAAGTCTGTCTTCTTAGTCAGCTGATAATCTCCATCACCTGTGGGGCATATCTCATCTTAACAAAATCTTAACAGAAAGACACCCATCAGATGTAAGAGCTGCCCTCTCAGTATACTTCACTTAAAGCTACCTTGCCTGTTAGCCTAGACACAGGAAGTAGGAATGGATGTTCCTTTCCATGTGTATGCATATGTGATTTGCATATACCCTCTACAGAAAAGATAGTCTTTTGTAAACTGAATACAAGCCCAGATTCAAAAAGCATTTTTCTCAATTTGCCAATGCTGATATTTAATTTGTTTTGACCTAAACCTACTAACATTAGCCAAGTGGAAGGAACAACTGAAATTCATTATTTAAGATTTATTTCTAGCACTGACAGTGTCGGCTAAAAGAAAAGTAAAACAAATGAATAAAAATATTTAATTTTCAGACTTTGGACTTAAAATGGTATATTAAAACCAGAAAAAAATCGTAAACCTTTCCTTTTTTCTGGAATTATTCTTTATAGTTTTGTATTTATTGAATGCATTCATAGGCTCCCTTAGGATGTGAAATGTATGGAAATATATGTGCATCACTAAAGAAAGAACTAAATTTATTCTTTCCCCACATCATGCCTTTCTTTGCAGTAGAGGTTTTAATTCAATACAGAGCTAGAATGAGATGGAGCCAATTTCCTGGTCTATATGTGTGACAAATGCTGAAAGTGGCACAAGATTAACAAATTAGTTGAAGGGTAGATCTTAGAAGATGGTTTTCTATGTCTCTAAATAAAAATTCATACTTTATTTCAAATGAAACCTTCCTTAGAATTCAATAACAAATAAGAACATCTCTTTGTATTTAAGATGAAAATGGGATATATGATGACATACTAGAATTTAAATGATTCTTCTTATTTAGAGGAAAAGCTTCCAAAGATTATATATTTAGAACATGAAAATTTTTTGATTATGATGTGGCATGATAGATTAATACTCCTAATATGTGATTTGCTAAAGTTAAAGGTAGCCTTTTCAAAATAGCTAATTATTCCCAAAGTAAAAGCATAAAAGGAAATTTTAATTTATGATTTTATGGGTAAAATATGTTTTAAATGTAAGGTAACTACATGTGCTTTTCTAATAACGTAAGTGCTTTTAAGTAAAAACTACCAGGATTTGCTCCTTTATCTGACCTGTAAATCATATGCTTGATATAATCTAGCACCAAACAATCAAACCATCTATGATAATAAAAGTCTGGAACAGTTGTGAGATTGTTTAATTTGTTTAAGAAAATGATTATGTTTAATAATTACATTGCAAGAATTTATTTCTACTCTATTGAGTAATTTACCTTTTGCAAATTATGTGCTCATTCTTGTAAAGAGTGAACTTAGAGTGTGCAAGACTTTATCAAAGCTACACTCTGCCCCATTCATTCATTCACCTTTAGAGCATTGTTAAGGTCCACCTGCATTGCTTGGGCTAAAATTATATAGAAATAATGGCATGTTAAAGCTAGCACAATCTTAGTTCTTGTATCCAAACATGATAAAGTGTTTAAAATTCAAGAAGAGCTCTCTGCAGGTTGTACCTCTCAGTCTCCCAATCTCCTTTCACATATCTGCTCATGTTGACAGTCTATGTCATAATACATCAACAGAAAGATCAGCACAGAAGAACAAAATTTCATCGCCTGACAGCAAGAAGAAAACTAGTTTTCAGTATTAAATTAGTAAAAATATCCCATTACCTAACTCCCAATAAGTCTGCTATCATTACAAAATAAGGTGTCTGCTCCAACCACAGATACACACAAAAGCAGCATGGCTCATTCATGTGTTCAGAATCAACCTCTGACTAAAAACCTATTTTCATTTTCTTTTGCATGTTACTTTATGTGATATATCTTGGAAACAATTTAGGGAATTTTAAAAGAATAGCTGTTTAATGATATATGTAAAAATATAGAAGAAATATACTGAAATGGAAATGAGGTAGTTAAGCTGCTGATAAAAGTTAGGTACTTTTACTTATTACATCATGCTCTGCTTGGATTTCAGCAGAATTTTTACAATACCTGCAATAAAGAATGTCTTTTGCAGCCAAGGGCATCATCTGCCACTTAGACTTTAATTTTGCCCCTATTTGGATGCCCTGCAACATATGCACTTCTCTTTTGTCTATTATCCTAGAGTTGTGCTATTCCCAAATATTGACATCATCTACTTTTATCAGCATTAACTGCTCTGCAGCTTTCCAGGCTCATGCTCAGCTCTATTTCTTCCTATTGATTATCTTCCTCACTCCAGCAGGTAGCTAGCCTGCGAGGCTGTCCTGAGAAATAGCTTCCAATGACTTTATACGCACAATTTACACGGAATTGTTTAAAGAAGATATTAGCCTCAATACAAATCAGTGAACCTCATTTAGTCAATACTGCACGATCCCGCTGTTGGCACCCTGTCACATGTTAGTCTTTACAGTCAGCTGATGAACCCAATCTGCACATTAGTCATAGTATTTAGTTTCATATTAAAATGAAGGTGGGGTTTTTTACTTTTGCTTTTCTTTTGGCAATCTTTTCAGAGTAGTTTTTGCATCACCTTACTGAGCCATGTGATAGTAATATATTTTGAAATATAAAAACCTGAGATTAAATGTTTGATTTTTGACAGTGTTCTTAAATATAATAAATTCAAAAGGAAATACTGTTAAGTTAAAATGGAGTGTTTTTCATTAAGTCCAATCAAATGGTAGACAACAAAGGATCTTTTATTTGAGAATATGAAGTGAAAATGAAAACCAGAAAACCTTTACTAAGAAAAGGTCCAGCTAAATTATGTTGGAAGGAGGTCTCCAGATTGAGCCTGGGTGTTTCTTTTGCTAAAAGTGAATTAAACTATGATATGCTATGAAGAAATATTTTACAAAGAAGCAAAACTTAATGCTTTTGGAGATGAAAATAAGGTCTAAGAACAGTTGACTTTGAAAATAATTCTAAAGAAAGATCACATATGAAAAAAATTGCCACAGCATCTGATCTTTTCTTATAATCATAACAGGGAAATGTTTGGGGTAAAGTAATGCTAGACCCTCTTTCTCTTCTATAGCAGTACTATAAAATTCTAGAAGTGGTGTTTATATTTCACAATCGCCCCTCCGTAAACTACTGGTTTATGATAGTTAATGAGATGATATCCAAATGTTGAAAACAGGAAAATTCAAATGAAAATCAATTCAAATGAAATATAATATGAAATAACTAAGCAATATAATACTATTCTGAATGTTTGTGCAAATATTGCAAAATAAACTAGTGCATTAAAATTCTTTAGTTGTTGGGTAATACATAAGTGCAGGTTGACATATAAAAAACTGAGATATCAAATATGGGGTCTTTATAGCTCATATTTTATCCTAAATTTTTACTTTAAAACATCACCATACATCTGAGAGTACATTCAGAAAAATGCCCATTGAGTCTGTCTCCCTATTTCTTTACAAACTGAAATAGGAAAGAAAATCACACACTGATTAAAGTAGTCTATTTGTTATAAAATGTACCTTGTAGATTTAGTGGCTAACTTACAGAAAGACTTGAGGAATATGAATGGCAAAGAAAATAAGAATTTTGATCTTGGAGGCTTTTAAGGCCTATAGATCTTAAATTTTAAGAAGAAACTAAGAGCTCAGAAAATGTTTTAATAAAGGAACAAGTAAAAAATACCAATTTTTTAAAAATTTAAAAATGTAAATTTTAAAAAATTTAAATATTTTAATAATATAGGAAAGCAGTTAGAATGAAATTATATGACAAATTATTGTAAACCTCAATATTTTTCTCTCTTTTAACTATAAAAGGTTAAAGGTGATTTTTGTATGGCCTTTGCTTCTTTTTCTTTCCTCTTTAAATATCACTAGTTGGTTGGGAGCTGGAACTCTGAAACCCAGGTAGAAAAGACATCCTTAAAGATGGCCAGTCTAACCTGATCATACATCTTCTCACACATTTATTGCAAACTGACACTCACATAACAGCCTTTTTTATCACAAAGATTCAACAAAGAACGATTCAGGTACCAGGGGAAAATCCTCCTCAGGAAAGAGAGAAATGCTTTAACTGCATATTCTGGCTGCATCAGTGCAGGCAGGGCAAGAGAATTATATTTGTGTGACTGCCTTCTAAAAGAAGTTAGTAACATAAATAGGGCAGTATTTAGGAATAATTTAATATATGTTTAAAATTGTGTGTACAATTAAATGTAATATCCAAATTTAAATGCTAGCCCAAACAGAAATGCAGAAAGCTTAAACTTTTTTAGTTCAAAATATTCTCTTATTAACATTTATTTGTATGAATTATATAAACTCTAACAACTATATTATGAGTCTCAGGCTATCCTGTCATATATTATATTAAATAAGATCACATATGCTTTCTATGTGTTCTTAAACATAGAATGCTCCTGATGAAAAAAAATGTAAACTCAAACAATGGCCCCAAATTAAAATGGAGTTTAAAAAGTAGCAGCAAAAACATAATCAAACAACAATTCAGGTAACTAAAGATACTAATATTGTTTTCAAAAGAATTCATATAGTAACAATAATAATTCTTTAAGTGCAAGTGAATGCTATTGTCAAATTAAGTCAAAACAAAATTCTTAAATAATGATGTTCTATCTTAAAGTTTTAAAATCACTAATTGTCATTACTTTATTTTGTTCAATAAAATAAAAAACAATTTTGTTTTCTATTTATTAATGGATAAATTCCATTTGTAGAAGAAAATAGTACTTTATATGAATTTGTTATAAACCTTGTGAATATTCATATTCAGTATATTTGATAGATTGGTATTGAACATCTATAGTGACCACAGAAATGCTAGTGATATCAGAAGAAGATCTCATTCCAATGTATTAAAAAGTCAAAAATGACCATAAAAAGTAAAAAAAAAAAAAAACTCTCTTTTGTCAGTAGTCTGATGAGTATAATCTAAACCAAAAGAAAATGTTACACCATTAACTTTAAATTTAAAAAGTAATTGAATTCAATGAGCTATTATACTTTTGATAAATAAGAACTTCATGTATTCCAAAGCAGACACACACACACACACACACACACACACACACACACAGCATTTTGTTCAGGACACAGTCTGCTTTTATTGCTAAAGTTAAGAAGAATACATTAAGATGATTATTGTATTGTCATTCTTGTCATTACTTAGCTTTTAAAATGTGTAAGCTTTCCACTTAAGCTTAATCTTACATTTTAACAATGTAAGTATTATAATTATAAATTTTTCATAAGATGGGAATGTTTAAATATATCAGGTAACAAATATATCTATCCAAATCCTAAGCCAGAATTATTAAGCTCAAAATCAATAATCAACTAGATATCTAGTTGTGATTTGTTTCACAATGTCTTATCTGATGCACTTGTATCTATAGAAAAATAGGTTTAGACTGAGTATAATATTAAGGAAATCAATATTATTCAATGTTAGTCATCTAACGCACATGAATAACAAACATTTAGTATTGTGAAAAGAAAGATATATCATGCACATGTATATATATTATCATAATCTAAAATAAACAATAAAAGTGAGTACATATGCATATAGGTATAGATGGAGAAATTAAATCAGTATCTTTTCTGACAGTATAAAAGGTCAATATAAGTTGTTTGAAACTGAGAATACAGGTCTTTATTACAATATGTAGAGATATCATTGATAATTTTATACTGCTGTGTCTCTGTCTCTCTTATTTTCTTTCAATCTGTATATGCATGTACATGTGCACTAACAAGAATTTAAATAGTTTACAAAAGAAACAAAATAACTACATGGACACTTAGAATAAGGCATAGGTTAAAATTATTAAACTAAAATTTAAATCTATTTGAGTTTTTTATGAACTATGAATAAATTATAAAGGAAGCATAAAAGTTACAATATATTTTGAAGATTTCTTTTTCCCTGTGTAATATTTCATTGCACCTTATTGTATTACAACATTTTCCAAAAGCCTGTGTAAAATAATATAAAATAAACCCGACATTGTTATGTCTATAGTATAATGATCAAGACTCTAAGTAAAGACAAAGTTCATTACTATTTGATTCTCTGGAAAATCCACAATTTTCTCCTTCTGTTTCTCTCTCTTTCCATATATATGTTGGCTTTTCAAATAAGTCACTTTTTTCATAACTTTAAAGCTGCAAAGGAAATGATCTAAGGTTTTATGTCAAGAAGTTGTATGGCTACCTAGTAGCTAATATCTTGGCCACCTTTAAGTCTATGCATTTAAACAGTTACAACTTCAGTTATGACAGGGCTACACATTCAAGTGATGACATTTAGTGCTTTCCACAGGGGGTAAAAATCATTTCATAGTGAGTATCTTTTGCAATACCTGACTTCCTGGATTTTAGAAGCCATTAATTATAATGTGCACACACACACACACACACACCAACCACACAATTTATGTACACATGGAATCCTATTTGAACTGTTATGATATCAATGTTAAGTTGGGCAAAAGCCCTAGACAAAGAGTTATCCATAACTCTCAAGCAGACATATTCATTCTAATTCCTAATTATCAAGGATAGACAAAACCCTACAATGACTCACTTCTAAATGGTAAACTAATGACCCAGTAGAATTAAAGCATGTTATAGATGGTTGAGGGAGACTGGAGAGACGAATACCTTTTTCTGGGCTCCACAAAAGGTTGAGGGCCTAATTATTTTTAAGTATAGTCCAGCCAACCTCTTCTCATGCTCAGCTGCTCTGAGTGACACTATTTGTGATGCCCAGTGTGCTGAAACTGAGCAGGTTGCTGTCAGTTTAAAAATGACTATAATAAAAGTGACCATGAAGATGGATCTTGTGATTTTGCGTTTCTAATCAGTCATCTGTGAAGAACACTTTTGCTTTGATTCAGCAGACTGGTGACAGCCATGATTGATAGCACATGAGGATGAATAAAGGTTATTAACTGTCTTCCTATTAAGCTCAATGTATTACCCCTCTAGGTGTGTCTCATACTTTAAGTTAAAGTACTTATGCAGGTAAGGTCAAGAATGAACTCTCTGGAGAGGGTATCTATCCTGTTGCAAATGAGTGAGGCATTCTTGCATTAATTTTTTTAATGAAGCATTTAAGCTGCATTCAATCCCACTGTTATTCATTAGATAAGAAAGTGAACCCTCTTTCTTCTAACAGCATAAGATGTGAAAGACTCACATTGCCTTAAGTGTGAAGATTTATACTCGGAGCTACTAGTAATGCATGGGGCATGTAGATGGGTCTCTAAATAGATGGTTATTTCTTATATAATCTTCAAGGGGTGTCTTAAAAGGAGACAATAATATTAACTGGTGATTAAGAATAAATATCTGTATTATATATGCAAGAATTTTAAACTAGTCAATCATCCATGAGTGGCAAGTTTCTAACAAAAAATAATTTAAAAGCAACGTCTAAAAAAATTAAAAGATTTATTATGACACATAGATATTTTGGCCAAAAGGAATTAACTTATTAATTTCACTTCATTTAAATTTTCTAACCATCTGAAATAGTGTATACAGATGAATGAACATCTTAGTAACAACTTTTATGTGTGCTATTGACTAGCATACTTACATATACACAAACAACAAATAATATATGGATGCTAAGGTATGTTAAGTTTTCCAGCAACTAGGGATATATCATTAAACAAGAGAATAAAATCCCCAAAGTTACTTTATTCCCTGTGTGTATTTTCTTTAATAGAAAAAAAATGTGTGGAAATATTTTTGAACACTTTATTTTCTTTAAAAGACATTTTAAATGTTCAGTTTGGCTTTTACAAGATAACAGATTAGAAATATAATTGCAAAGTTATAATATTTTAATGTATTTCTCATATTTCAAGTGTAATGTGATTTATCCAGTGATAATCAAGATATTAATAACTTGGCACTGGGGTAGCCATTTGAACTATAACCAAATATCAGCTCTGGGTTTTTGTCAATTCTACCTGGATCAACTTTACACAGTGGCACTGAATAAGAAAATGTTATCCAAATATTATTAGTTTCAATACAGAGAAAAATCGTATGTCCACAAGTTGTCTTTTAGTGTACCATGAGATGTTTCTCTTATACCCTTATTAGGCATAATTTTTCTCTGTAATAAAATATATTTTGTAAATGTTTTAATATTGAGACCCACCAGCAATGAAATACAGAGGAAGTAAGGAAATGAAGTTTGAGATTTTTTTTTTTTATTTTTCTTTCAAGCCTCAAAAATTGGCTCTCTGTCCGAACTCTGCTTCACCTGGCAGTTGCTGCCTTAAGAAACCTTTCCAGTTCTCTTGTGTTCTATGTCTATCAAGTGTAATTTAAGTATACACTAAAGATTCTTTCATTAAAAAAAAAAAGTAAGGTCAATAGAAACCATACTTACTCAATGAATTGTGTTTATGTGAGGTGAATTTAAGTGTAAATTTTTAGAATTTATACATGATTTCTTTAATAAGATGCATTAACTTCATTATTAAATGGATTTCTCTCTGTTCTATGCAACTTCAACAGGAAAACTTACAAACCAATGATGAGATAAGAAACTAGGGGCAGAATGGACATATGATCAATATATCATTCTATATTCTTTTACAAATATTTCCAAAGGTTTCACAGTGGAATTTAAGTTAATAGGAAATGCTATGCTGTATACTGGTCAAAAACATTCTCTGCTTGTAAGATACTAAGTGAACAACTGCCTCCTGGTAAACAATGTTTTGAAATGTCAATGAAATCCCTATTTTCCTATCTGTGTAATTTGGAGTTACCTAGGGGAAATGTAAAATTACAAAGGCCAGGTGGGCCTGGGAGGAAAAATACACACACACACACACACACACACACACACACACACACACACACACAATTTTCTAGCCTCCTGTTTCTTACCTTAATGGAACAAGATCTAGAACACACAGGGCGCACAGCACATGGTTTATGAAAGAAGAGGGCAAGGCAGCTTCAGGTAAGGTTTAAGTCATGGGCAAGACATTCAATCAGCAGAGCTAAGTTGAGCCATATTGTGCAGGCTAACACTGGCAAACAATAAAATTTTTAAATGCAGCATTTTCCTGTATCCTTTTGGAACTGCAGAAGAAAATGTTGCTTAAGCAAAGGATAGGTTAGCAAAGACTCCCTGCACTTTTGTTCAAGCCTTGGACATTTCTGAACTATGGAGACTTGACTTTGTGGACTACTGGGGCAAAAAGCAGAGCTGTCTTTGGTTTACAATATCTAGAACTTGGACTTCTTTAGTTTGAAAATCTTCCTCAGCTCTTCCAGTCTTCCAGTGCGGTATAGCTAGCTCTCAATCTCTCTCTCTCTCTCTCTCTCTCTCTCTCTCTCTCTCTCTCTCTCCCCCTCTCTTCCTCTTCCTCAGCAAAACTGCTAAGGCTTAAGGTGGGGAAAGGAACACAGTGGTGCCCACGTGAAGCCTAAGGTGAACGTGGAGGCCAGTCGCTGCTGCCCACTCCAACTGCTGCACCTGAAAGCAGTGGCCACTCCGCTCCTCCGCCCAGCCCACTCCTGCCGGGCAGTGCGGCTGTCACGCCAGCCGGTGATTTGATAGGCTTGTAGGGTTGCCATGGTGTTGACTTCTTGCCTCTGAGGAGCTGCCCAATGACTGGAGGTCTGGGATTAAAGCGGGAAGAGGCAGCGGCCACAGCGAATTTCCCAAACAGCTGTGGCAGCTAGAAGAAGAAAAGGGAGTGGGTGTTTAGCGCCCTGGCTAGGGGCTCAGGCAGGGTCGCCTGAGTGGGAAGGACAGGCAAGGGTGGCGGGTTGAAAAGATGAGCCCTGGAAGGTGGAAGACACCAGGGAAGAATTGAGGACCGTTTTAAGAATCACCTCAAAACACTGTGTACACGCCCAGAAGGAAAATCTTCCAGAATTCGTTGTTCACACACAAGACATTACCGTGGGGTGGGGAGGGATCCCGAGTCAAACCATGCTAAAAGGCTTCTGAGCGGATGACGCGTGTCCCCCCTGCACCCAAGCCTTCATGTGAGGCTTGCAGGCCCCAGACCTTTGCAGAGGGGCTCTGGAGAGAACTTCACACGTGAACTCACTCGCAGAAGAGAAAGTGCAGTTAGAAGGCCACCGGGGGCCAGGGCACTGTCGCCTGCCAGGGCGGGGGCCAGGGAGCCTGCGCGTGCAAGGCTCAGTGCCAGACGGAAACTGTAAACTGCGGCCTGAAAGGGAAAGCTCGCTTCTGGTATAAATTAGTAGGTAGGTGAAGGTTACGCAAAGAAGAAAAGGGAAAGTAGAGCTGTTAAAAGAATAGAATAAAACCCTTGGGAGTTCAACTCCAAATCCCCCCTCCCTCAGTCCTCAGATCCAAGGGGGGAGGAGAGAGAGGAAGAGAGAGAAAGGGGGGGTAAGAGAGAGAACAGTCTGGTGTGATGAGGACTCTCTGGAATGTCTGGAGGAGAGGATGGATGTGAGAGGGTAAGAACACCCGGGTGCTAAATAAATGACAGGAGAGAGGGGTGGGGGTGGGGAAAAGTAGGAGAGAACCGTCCAGCTCCTCCGAAGGGACTCCGAGATTGCGAAGTGTGCGGTTCTCACCGGAGGGAGAGAACAGAAGTTCAGAAAGAGGAAGCGAGTGGGAACGGCGGGGGAGCAAGTGTGTGCTGCAGAGGACCGGCGTGGAGGAGCCTCCTGGGTCCCCTGGAAGAACCCGCATCTGGAGTCCCTGCGAGAGGGCAGTGCGCGGGGCTGGAGACCGAGCCGACCGACTGCAGGGCCGCGCTCCGGGCAGGACCGACGAGCAGGAGCCAGGTGCAGACAGCAGCCCGCTCCGAGCGACGAAGAGACTTCCAGGAAGGACCTGCCAGCCCGAGTCAAGATGCCCCGCGAGTTCCCAACACACGCCTCACTAACTACTTTACAGACAGTTTCATTGATTTTCTTTAACAAATAAACAGTATGCTCGTTGCGGCAGCTAGAACACCATAAGCTCTGAATATTGTACTTCTTTCTCTGGACACCAGCTTTCACATCTCCAAGTAAATCGTTTTCCTTCACCTTAGGGAGAGGAAACCAACCTTCGTTTGCCTATACAATTTGGGAGTAATCTTTTACGATAAGTAGAAGATAGGTCCAAACATAACTTTGTAAACCGGACAGGGCACACTCTCATTTTATTTGCATATTAATTTTTGCTAATCAGAAGTAACTTAATTTGGAAAGAAGATGCTCTCAAAGAAATAGACTGGTTTACATCTTCAGGGAAATTAACACTACTCTGGCAGGGATTGCTAAGCAGTACCCCTTGAGTTCTCTCTAAAAGTAGTCCTTTAAAAATAAAGTATTTATTTTAAAGTAGCCCCCCTTCCAACGCTATTTCTGCCTGAGGTTCTTCCATACATGTCAAAAGGCTTGTTGAATTATTCATTATTGTAATTACGATCATCATTGTCATTATCCCCTTCCATGTGGAAATAATTTTATTATCGTAATTTGATATCTGAAGAATTTCCTGTTAGTCGTTTGATAATCATTTTTTTCTGCTGAAAAGAAAAGTTTTGTTTATAAATGAGATAGAGAAAATGTTTTAAATGCTTTGATGTTTGCTATAGATTTCCGTTTATCTAATCGATCGGAATGCCAATAAAATCGATTAAAGTTTTAGTGTTTTACAAACAACCATTTTGTGGTTTTTGATTTTATGTTCACAATGATTTTAATAAAGCTAATGTTTTCCTTCAACAATCTCCCTTAACAAACCCCAAATATAAATCGTGTTTCCATCTATTATTAGAAGTTGCCACTTAAAGTTCACACACACACACACACACACACACACACACACACACACACACGAGTTAGCAATGGCAGCAATGGTTGAAATTTCATTCTCTTCTTGCTTGGGGTATTTAAATAAAGCCCTTTAAAATCTTGGTGAATTATATGCGATCATTCAGTGATTGCGGAATATTAAATTAAACTTAGATAAATCCGCATTGAAGGAGGCAGCACCCAATCCTGAATTTATTCCCCATTTCCTCTAACGGCATCAGTGTGCTCCTCTCTTTGCTATGACAATGTGCCAAATCTGGGCATTTTGAAAACATTTTCCATATGCTTTAACGGGGGACTGATAGACAAAGAAGAAAGGGAGGTGATCTTTCTGCTGTGAGGTATCTTTTCTTTAACATTTTTCTCTTTAACTGATAATAATTTTAAAGCCATAGTTTAAAAATCATCTAATGCATTGTATTTGTTTTCACCTTTTCTTTTTCATCTTGCAATTTATTTTTGATGTGTCGTTTTGGTTATGATTTAACATAAAGCTATCATTTATGTACCTTGACAAACAACATTTTGTTTCAAAAATCTTTGATTAATTTAGTTTCTGCTGGTTGTCTTTTATAATTAAAGATGAACTTCACTATCCATTTGGTAACTTATATCAGATGGGCTGCTTGGCTATTGGAGGACTTAACGGTGCTTTTGTGGCTGATATTTAGGTTCATTACCTACAATAGTGGTGGCTTTTCTTCAACTATAAATATCTTCACACTGGGCTCAGAAATGTGGATGCTTGGATGAATACAATGTCCTGTTTTGCAATGATTTTATGTAGTGACCAGAGGCTGGAATGTTGTCTCTACAGCATTTTATTGACTAGATATGGATGCTTTTAGGTTTGAAGAGATCACAACTGGACTGCTCTTCAATGAAATCACTGCTATTTCCTTGTGTCTCACACTCGCTTTTATATTTGTCTATCTTTCCCCATGTGGATCACCTCTAGGAGTTCTTCCCCAGACAGAATGGAAAGTTTTGATTGGACATTCCTGATGGAAATATATCCATGTATGTTAGGTGAGGGTGTGTTTGTCTTGTGATCTTGGGTCTCTGTCTGTTTATGGGATGGGGAGGGTGGTGATGAGGGGTGTTCATTAATTTGCATAAAAGATGTGGTAGTGCTTGTGAAGTTAGTGAACTGCTATTGTTTGGGGAGAGCTCAGCCTGGTTCTATTTGTAAACACTGGGCTGGGTACCCAAAGGGAAAAGGTCACCACACTAGCTGAGCTCTGACCTCAGAGGGGCCAGAGGGTATCTGAGTCAGCCTCTCTCCCTCTCTCTCTCTCTCTCTCTCTCTCTCCTTATTTTTCCTTCTCATCCTCTTTAATTCATCCTCTCCTCACCCCCTATGTGGCTCCTTCCTCTGTTCTCACTCATGTATTTACCTGTGTATAAGTTTATATAATGAATATCCTCCTGGAGGTCAAAACCTCTAGGGAATAAAAGGCTATAAAAGATTGACTGAAATAAAAGCCAAAAATGTACTTCAGGAAGAGAAAAAAGGACACGAATATGGAACATTAATATTCTGAATCAATAAAGAGGATTTTATAAATAAAATTTTAAAATAAATAAATAAAAGGCCATAAAGGAGGTGACCTCCAGCTAGAGTGGGGGAGAACATCAAGGAAGGATTCAACTGCCCACAAATACTGCACGCACACACACACACACACACACACACACACACACACACTTTCCCTTTTGAATTTCATTGCCCCTACTTTTCACCATCAAAGAGGATGTCCCTTTTCCATGTTCTCAAGGAAACATGCTTCATAGGAGATTTTCTCTCTCTCTCTCTCTCTCTCTCTCTCTCTCTCTCACCTCTTGAATTATCTTACTGTAAATATTTCACTGCAATTTTCCATTCTCCAACTTCACATCCTGTCCTGATCCTTATGACCTCCTTTGTCGTCTCTTACACAACACACACACACACACACACACACACACACACACACACACACACGCAGAGGCTGTCATTGGTAACAAGTTTAAATGTGTTTTGAAAGGGCTTGCTGAGTTAAACACAAAATGTTAGTTAACATACTGTCTTTGTTAAATAGCCCCCGGGTGGAGACGCTCCAACAAAAAGAGGAAGGAGCAGGGGGCTGAGGATCTGAAAGTGTCTGTGGCGCTCTGAAGGGGTTCTAACGCTGAAATCTTGTAATACCTCCTTTCAAAAACAGCTCATCTATACAGCCCGGAAACGCGGTCAAAAGAATGGGAACCTTTCCCTCAGGCTGGAGTTGGTCTTGAGCTGGAGGACGTGGGGGACTAGGAGGCTGGACATTTATTAGGGAATTGGTGAAGGGAGGGAGGAGGAAGAGGGGAACGGACAGCTGACTTATTAACCTGGTTGTAAAGCCCAGAGTGTCTTCAGCTTGAATTTGGGAAATAAAAACGCACAGAGGAAAAAAAAAAAAAAAAGTCTAGAAGTGGAAATTACCTTTTGTCTCAATGTTAATTACTCCTGGACTCCAGCACTCAACAGAGATTCTCTCTCTCTCTCTCTCTCTCTCTCTCTCTCTCTCTCTCACCTCTTGAATTATCTTACTGTAAATATTTCACTGCAATTTTCCATTCTCCAACTTCACATCCTGTCCTGATCCTTATGACCTCCTTTGTCGTCTCTTACACACACACACACACACACACACACACACACACACACACACACACACGCAGAGGCTGTCATTGGTAACAAGTTTAAATGTGTTTTGAAAGGGCTTGCTGAGTTAAACACAAAATGTTAGTTAACATACTGTCTTTGTTAAATAGCCCCCGGGTGGAGACGCTCCAACAAAAAGAGGAAGGGAGCAGGGGGGCTGAGGATCTGAAAGTGTCTGTGGCGCTCTGAAGGGGTTCTAACGCTGAAATCTTGTAATACCTCCTTTCAAAAACAGCTCATCTATACAGCCCGGAAACGCGGTCAAAAGAATGGGAACCTTTCCCTCAGGCTGGAGTTGGTCTTGAGCTGGAGGACGTGGGGGACTAGGAGGCTGGACATTTATTAGGGAATTGGTGAAGGGAGGGAGGAGGAAGAGGGGAACGGACAGCTGACTTATTAACCTGGTTGTAAAGCCCAGAGTGTCTTCAGCTTGAATTTGGGAAATAAAAACGCACAGAGGAAAAAAAAAAAAAAAGTCTAGAAGTGGAAATTACCTTTTGTCTCAATGTTAATTACTCCTGGACTCCAGCACTCAACACCTAACCACCTGGTGTGGCTTTAGGGTTCTCCACCAGCTCCGAGCTCAGTAACAGGGTCTAAGTGCTAGGATAGGATGGGGCTGCCGATGGGATCCCTCTGGAAAGTGAAGGATAGGGTCTAGGGAAAGTTCTGGGTGCAGCAAGAAAACCTTTGCTCCTTTCACTTTGAAATAAAAAAGTAGCCAACGACAGGAGAAGGTGGCTGCAGGTTCGCGTGGAATCTAGGAAGAGCAGGAAAAGGCGCAGGAGTGGGTGGGAAGTCAGGGGCCAAGGCCTGGGGTTTGCACAGACCCAAGAGAACCAGCTAGGGGTGCTGGAGTGAGCCTCAGAAATACCGAGCGGAGAGCCGCGAGGCGGAGACGCAGCCGTGGCGAGAGGCTGGGATAGCCCCGCGCCCCGGAGCAGCCCGCCGGCTGGGCTCGAGCTCGCCCAGGTCGCCGCGCCCCTACCAAAGGCCCACCCCGCGCAGACCCGCCGGTCTTCTGCCAGCCGAGCTCTTCCCGCCAGGGCGGGAGCGCTCGAGGCCAAGCCCTGGAGGAGACTCTTGACTCCGCACTAGCCCTCTCTGCCCCTTCCCCTGAGCCCATTAACCCCCCGACCTTCACCCCCAGCCTGCCTTCTTTGGAAAGAGGTGGAAGAAGACCAAGGACAAACGATTAAAACAACACACACACACACACACACACACACACACACACACACACACAGAGAGAGAGAGAGAGAGAGAGAGAGAGAGAGAGAGAGAGAGAGAGAGAGAGAGAGAGAGAGAGCGAGCACAACACTTCCCAGCTTCATCAGAAGAGACAGCAGGAGTGGGCACCCTCTCATAGTCCTTCATAATCCTTCTTGCTTTTGTTTTCTTACTCAGAATTCAGGCACTACGCCCTTTTTACCCCAAATACACCACACACACACACACACACACACACACACACACACACACAGAGAGAGAGAGAGAGAGAGAGAGAGAGAGAGTTGTATTTTTCAAGAAAAGATGAGAGTAGGGACCTAGGGAGATAGAGCCACCAAATTTTTTAAAAAATGATTTCCTTGGCATTTGCTGTTTTGACATTAATATTATTGATGACGTTTCAAGAAGAAAAAAGGAAAAAGAAATAAAGAGCTTGCTAACTCAACGATCATTTCTCTCTTCTTCCATGGCAGAAGTAAACCCTGTCTTCACCTGAGTCCTATGTAGACTTACTGTTCTCAGGTGTTTCCTTCATCATAAGCATTTGCCAGTCTGAAATAGCAGGAAATGGTTTTTCCATCAGTGAACTTGTACAAGGAGCCCTCCCCAGCAAAGGGCTTGATCTTTTCTGATTTGAACCTGAAAGTTTCCCTGCCTTCATTTCCCTTTAGTCTCCTTAAAAGTCCCCACCCCTCCCCCATGCACACCTCCAATACTTTCTTAAAAGCCAGAACGCTTGCTCACTGAGCTGTTTTTTTTTTTCCGTAAACAGTAATGCTACATAAACACCTTTTTAAGTTACAGAGAATTTAAATTTCACCCCTGTGTCTATGTGCATCTCTTAGGACACATGGATAAACCCCACTGAGGTGTAGTCAGACTCTTCTAGCAAATGGATTGGCTGGGCAGTTGCTGGGGAAAGATGGGGCTGTAAACAAAGTAACTTTAAAACCATAGAAAACCTTTCACTTTGAGAAGATTTCTTCCCAAAGAATTTGGAAATAGAATGGAATCTTTGAAGACAGAATTTTTCTGTTGTTGCTAACATTTACTAGCTCAGGTTTTAAAGCACTGCTACTTGAATGGACTCCAGATTCCTGAGGTGGCCATTGGCTTTTTTTTCCCCCCTCTTAATAAAGAACATACCTAAGTTTTATTTCGTGCTCCAAGCCTCTGGACTTCCATTGTAACCTTAGCCAGTTGCTGAAGGCAACCACCCTTCCAGGTCTGGGCCTAGGTCTGCAGTTTTAGGCACTATGCTTTTATCCTCTCAGTGGTTTGAATTTTCCTTCTATTTGCATCTGTCCTAGAATATTCCAGGTATACCCTGATAACACAAGCCTTTAGGCCCAGAGAGAGGTGTGTTTGCTATCTCCATAGTTCCAGCACTGTGCCAGAAACCCTTCTGGTGTTAGTATTTGGTAGCTTTGGTGCATGAGGCCCAAGACATGTTTTGCAAGCAGATCTGTCAGTCAGTCCAGGGCTTCAAAGGCCTGTCACCTCAAAAGTTGTTGATGACTCACCTGTCCAGGAAACTGGACAGTGCAAGGATTTCTTGTTTTTAGCTCATTTTATTTGTTACTTTTACCATCTTTCTGCAATTCTTAGTTGTGAAAAATGACATAAAAGGTACTGTGACCTCTGATGAAGTGCTGTAGCAAGACCTGAGTAGCAATTCAATTCAGATTTTCAGATATATATATATATATATATATATATATATATATATTATATTCAGTAGGGGGTATTTAAAAGTATGTCTATTCCGAGTTTTAGTTAATTATCTTTTAATGAAAGTGCCACTCATATTCACATCTGTAATATTGGAAAGAGATAATTAGATTTTCAAATGAGAATCAGCCACCTTAAATTTTGCACCAGAAAATACCAAGTATATTTCATTCTAATGAGATCTGTAGTGGGGTTTTAAAATTCATCATAATGTGCTTCAAGAAAGATAACTCAACAGACTCGAAAGATGAAAGGTTTTCTTGCCTAAGTCTTCTTAAAGCTATTACATTGAACTTATGCAATTCTGATAAAATATTCAAGAATATTACATAAAAGCTAGAACTGTACCCCCAGTACCACCCTTGCAACCATCACTTAGTCTCATTTCGAAGTTTACTTTGACTAAACTAACCGCTTCCATTTCCCTTGCCCAGGGTTTTCTCTGCTGCTTATGCAAGTGAAAGATACGTGTTTAAATAGAATGCCTGCAGATCCAGAGTGCAATTCCTCCTTTGAAGAGTCTGGGCTGAGCCCTGTTTGCACATCACCAGGCACCCATTATTTACATACATCTGCATATGTGCTTAGGCCCTTGCATTTCGCCATTAAAGGGCTTCCCAGAGCGGAGTAGCATAAAGTAAGGCAGAGGGGAGCTCTTCATTACCCTAACTTCTATCACTGTTTCAAGCTCCCTAGTCAACAAAATCTCTGGTCCGATAGTAATTACTTTACCTCATTAAAATAAAATAAAAAATCTCGAATGGTTAAAGGGCATGGCTTTGGAGCTGTTTATGCTTTATACCCTTCCTTTTGCTCTCTGTCTTTGCTCTGTCTCTGTCTCTTTCTCTGTCTCTTTCTCTGTCTCTCTCTCTCTCTCTCTCTGTGTGTGTGTGTGTGTGTGTGTGTGTGTGTGTGTGTGTGTGTGTGTGTCTAATGAAGTTTGAGAGTTGCGCGCAGGGGCGCGTGGGGTGCGAACCCCGGAGGTCCCCATCCCCTGTCCTCCCCGCGGTCGCCTGGTCCCGGGCTCCAGACACAGCGCTCTGAGCCTTGGAAGTCGCAGGGCTCCCGGGCTGCTCTGAGTCCCGGCTGCGCGTCATTTGCAGTCTGGGGAATGTTGATCACCTCACTAATTACACCTCTCTCTCCCCCCTCTCCCTCTCCCTCTCCCTCGCTCTCCTCTCATTCCCAGAGTGCATATCGGGAATAGACACACAAAGACATGCGCACTCAACTTAATCAGCCATTTTTTTAAACAGGGCTAAAACGATAATAATTAGCAGAATAAAGACATATCGGATTTTCATTTCCTTTCCTCCTTTTCCCAACCCCTTCACAACCAAACAGCGAGACCGCGGTCGGCACATGCTTTAACTCCTCACGGACCCCCGAGGACCGCTCCGTGCCCCCCACTTTCTGCTCCAGCGTTTTGATTTTCACCCAATAAAGTTCGAGGATTATTTTTTTATTTTTTTTTCAATTTTTTAAATGAACCCTCTCGTTTTACTTGGATGTGATCAGCTGTAAGTAAAATAAAAGCAAAACAAAAAAAAGAGGCGAAGACCGAGTAGGAACTGCAGGGGAAATGGAAAGTAAGTTTTTTCTTTAACTTTTATTGAGTAGTTTGTGTTAAATTTAGGTCGAGTATCGATTATCTTTCCAGCCTGATCTTGCACAATCTTTGATATTTCGCTCCCTCTCTCTCCCCTCTCCTCCTCTCTCCCTCTCTGCCCCTAGCTCGCTCGCTCTCTCTCGCTCTCCCACACATCCCCTCATCCCGACCATCTCTTCCGCTTTGCCCCCCTTTTCCAATCTCTTTCCCCCTTTTTTTTGGCTCAAAGATTTGCTCTGCTGAGGGAGGAAAGGGCACGGGGTGGGGGGGGGGGCTGATTTTCCACTTTTGTTGGGGGGCAACATTTTCTGAGATTTAACTTTTGGATTAAGTGGCGGATCATCCACGTTCGGCCAAGCTGTGTTCTCTTCTTTTTCCCCTGCCTTTTCGGGTCCTGCCTTCACCGCGAGTCTGGGGCACTCGGGTGGCCTCGGGAAGCTGTCAGCTCGGCTACGGCGCCCGCATGGCCCGGGGTCTCCGCTTGCCCGGCTTCCCGCACCCCGATCGGGATAAGTCTTCCGGGGCACCTATCCTCCGAAAGTTTGGACGTTGGTCGGTGGGGCTTGGAGCCCCTCTCTCCTTTATTTACCCTCCCCCTCACCTTTTCCAGCCCTTTCCCCCCCCTTTCTCCTTCACCCGTCCCCCTTTCCCTTCTCAAGTTCCCCGAAGAGCGCTCCCTGCGCCAGAGTGGCGGAGCCCCGGCGCTGGTGCGCGCTGGGCGCGGGGCTGGGGAGGATGGGCGAGAGCGGGGCTGGGCTGCAGGTAGACACTCGCCTGCCGGGGCAAGCGGCGCCCGGCAGCGCAGAGCCACAGCTGCTCAGGCTGCACAGGTCCGTTAGGAGGCGGGATCGCCCGGCCTCGGGGCCGCGGACCCCGGGCGGCGGCGGCTTTCCGGGCGCGATCGCCACCGCCGGGTGTGTTGTGCAGTAGAGCCGAGGACAGTCACCCTCGGCTGCGGATCAGGGGCGCTCTCCTTTCTTTTGGCAAGGGGCAAGTGTGGTGGTGGTGTGTGTGTGTGTGTGTGTGTGTGTGTGTGTGTGGTGTAAGGGGCTGGGGTTGTGAGAACTGATTCATTCCTTGCCCCCCCCCCAACCCCCAGGATTCCATGTCTGCAAATGAACTTCACCTCCCCAGCTGCTCCCGGCACCAAGCGCGCCTTCCGGACGGGGCTGCTAAGAGGACTGGGGCTGGAATGCGCCGGGTCTCGCCTCTGTTTTTCTCTACTTCTACCACCACCATCCACCCCCTTCCATTCTTTCTGCTTTTTTCTACCGGAAAAAAATAAATAAAATTTCTTCTGGAATTGTATAAAGTTCCTTCAGGATGGCCAAGTGGCAGAAGGTTGCCCATCCTGCCCCCTCCCCCAGAGGACGGTGCACTGGTTGGTATTTCTTTTGTTACCTGCGATCCGGGCGGGGGCTCCTGGCGGCGCTAGGGCTGGGGTCTGTCCGGCCGGCCGTCAGGGAGAGGAGACTCCGCGGGCGCCTTCGGTCGCGCCTCCTCACTTCCGCACGGTCCTGGTGAGGTTTTAGCTACCGTTCGGTGAGACACCCTCCTTGTAGGTACCAAAGGTTCAGCTCGCAAACACGGACCCCCCCCCCCAGCCCGACCCCTACACACAGTCAACACTCACAGACACACACACACACACACACACACACACACACACACACACACACACACACCGCCCTACTCCCCCCAACTCCGGCCCCCACCTAGCCTTTCCCCTCCCCTCCCCCCAAAAAGCGCACACACAACAACAACACCCCCCCCCCAACCAAACAAAAACCCAAAGACAAGTTCACTGGCTGAAGATGGTGGATTGACACTGACTCAGACAGAGGCAGGTTCACCAGGAAATCTGGCCGTCCTGATTTCTGACAGTTGCATTTCCTCTCTTTGAGTCCCCCCCCCTTTTTTTTATTAACTCTGTTCCATGTTTAATCAAGGATCATGTAGATGGCAAAAGGAGAGACAGAACAAGAGAGAGGAGAGAGGAAGAGAGAGGGAGAGGAGAGACAAGAGACAGGAGACAGGGTTTTTTTTTTTTTTTTTTTTTTTTTTTTTTATTGTGTTCTCCTGGATTTTCAGTGGCTTGATCCCTATAAACGTGGAGTGGTTAAAGCTCATATGTAGTATTATATTTTTAGTTGGGTGGATGGATGGAAGAGCGAGGGAGAGGCTGCGGCTGCCGCTGCCTTTTCGGGTGTTGCTTAGATTAAGGCTGAGACTTGGCTGCGATTGGGACGCGACAGTGACAAGGGCATCGATCGCTTCCATTGAGAGCAATGCACAAACACAGCCCGGGTATGTAACACTCTCGCTGCCATCAACACTTGTTTTACTTTATATTTACTGGCAAAGCTGACAGAACAAGCTGGGACTTTCTTTCTTTCTTTCTTTTTTTGCTCTATCCTCTTTTCTAACTGAAGAAGAAAAAGAATGGTGCACAGAAATTGTTAGAAAGACTTGGTTTAAATAAAACAGAAAGAATATTCAGGATTATCTCATTACCTCTGTTACTGTGTTTTAGAGTTTTTCTTTTCCATTGAGGAGCATATTACAGAGAATGAAGGTTTTCTTTTCTCATCCTAAAAAAAAAAAAAATCCTTAGGGGACTATTTGATAGTTTTCAAGGGCTGCGTTTTCAAGCAGCAGGAAGGCACACACAAGTAAAAGATGGCTAGCCAGCTGTGTTAACCTCTTTCACCTGGCTTCAGTGCAGGGTTCATAAGGTTTATACAGTTATTTTTTAATGGTTTTAATATTTATGGCATAAACTGGGGAGAACATCATTGTGTTTATTCAATGGCTGGCTGGTTTTGTATCAAAAAAGTAAACTCATATTCAAGTGTTTTCCTTTTTTATAGCAATGGAGATAGGGTCAATGAAATATGGGGGAAACACCATAAATCTGAAAAGTGAAATGTACCCAAGGAACAAAGAAAGGTCAAGTAAACCAGCTGTGTAAGTCACAGCAACAGTACCCACTGTGGGGTGAGGCAGAGACAGTGGCTCTGGGTCTGGGAAGTGAAAGTTGCCACTTAAAGTTAAAAATGAGGCAACCATGTTTGACTCTGTTGTAATCTTTTGCAGTTTTTACCAGTGGAGCCCAACTCTGTTCATTAATTTTGAGCTAGTTGAATTATTTTAAAGATACTGCAATAGCAAGAGAAAACATAAAGGAGGCTAAGAAAATTGCTGTTTAATATTGCAGAATTTACTGCTTCCATTCTTACCATGAGCCTAAATTTACACAATGAAATTTGATTATCTCTAATAACAATATTAGATCCTGTGCTGGATGGATGAGAATTGAGGTGGTTTTGTTGATTGCAAGGGTTTAATGTTGCATTTCAGAATCTGATGTGGTTTGGCCTTCCTTCCATTAACTGGAAAACCCCTGAGGTTTTACAATTATTTCTTAAAGATAATACATTTAAGATTGCATTGGTAGGCTGAAGAAAAGTCATAAAGGCAAGAAGGGAAGCCCTTAATAACTCTTGAGGTTCAGACATGTTCAGCAGTTAGATTGGCTCTGACTTCACCAAGGGTCGACAATGTGTCATTTCCACGAGGCCAAATTGCCCTCTGCCTATATGATATTAATGTGCAAATCAATATTTCAGGGATTAAATTTCCCTTCTTCATTTTTTATGGTTTCTACCTCAATAAGTCTCAAGTCTATTAGAAGAGGCTGGATGATTTAAAATCTTTCACTGCAAAATGGCTTGTCCTGGTCTTGTTTCACAGATCATTTTAGGGTTTTTGTTATATAGACTAAAGGCATCCTAAAGAAGTTGTGAGTCAGTATAGAGCCAGGCTTAATAGTGTAAAGCCCGTGTCCTATTAAGAGCTAAAAGGTATTGAAAACACACACGCACACATATACACACATATATAATGATTTATGTGATATATATATTCTACTGCTTTAAAAATATTATGTTAATCACCTATTGATTTATTTCAAAATCAATTGAAGCTCCTTTTTTAGTGACTTCTTCAGCATTCCTAAAGGACTGTGTTAATTTTCTTAAAGAGTATGCATGAATTAGCTTGGTGTGAAAGTATGGGGGGGCGGATTTTTCATTGAGCAACATTTTTCTAACAAGTACTTTTATAAACCATTGTTTGTGACAGTAATAATCAAGTGGTTCCATTTGCATACATTGTTGTCATAGCTATCATTGTGTTTTCTGGCTGACTGACTTAGCTGATATCTGTTCAATGAGGCCTCCTTCAATTCTTTTTTACATATTGCTTCTAGCACTTAGTAGGGACAATGTTTCTTTTTACTTTCTTGGAGACACACAGTTATATAAGAAAATATGTGAATTGACTGGAAATAATATAAAGTAGAAATGGGGGTTGTCAAAATAAAAGATTGTGACTTTATCATATAATCTTAGGAAGGCCTACTGCCTATCATTTGGTTGTGTTTTATAGTCTTAAACCATCTGGACCAAGTTCCGCACAGCTGCACGAATTTCATATGTGATAGAACATTTTTTTCCATTCAGTGTGAAATGTTCCTTCCCAAAAAACGTACACCAGACTCACTTAATTTAGTCTGTTAGAAGGAATGCACATGAAAAAGGACAAAAGGCTCTTTAATCTCTGCAAGCTGTTTGTTTTTCTTCAAGATTCCTGTCTGTTTGGGTTTGAAAAGTCATGTTTATTGAGGAGATGATTCTGAGGTGTGACATTAAAATAATCTATGATTTTTGGACTAGTGGCCACACTCCTGCTTAATTTGCAGAACTACTTTTTATGCCTGTCAAAACACAGAGTTAATCTATCCTTATTTACAATTAATCTCAATAAAATTAATCTTAACTATGCTGTATTCAGTGGCTTAAAATATCTAATTATATTCAATTAACTGCTGTCATAGTAATTAACATTGCTTAATTGCCTCTGCATATATTTATGTAAAGCTCATTAGGTGCTGCTGACTCCTTTTCCCTTTCCACTTGCTGTTTTTGCTTTTCTCAAGCCATTTTTATCTCCCAAGGTTCAACAGTGGAAATGAGAACAAATTCCTTCTTAACATTTTCTTGAAATGAATGTGATTGCTTTCCTATAGAAGATACTTGTTAGGAGCCTTTAAATACTAACCCAAGAGTCTCTCTTCATTTTCCTTATCCATGGTCTCTAGCACACTCACAAAATATTTTCTGTCATTGTTGCTAGAAATATGAGAAGCCAGGTTAAGCTTTGTGTTTATAGCTGAAGATCCTTTCCATGTCTGCCTAGGGGCTGTCCCCACAGGCAGAGTTTTCTCCACCCTCCCTCTAAAACCACTCTAAGGGTTAAAGACTTGGCCAAGGTTCAAACCGAGAAGCGCCCAGGGAAAGTGCATGTGAATATGTACAAGTTTCATGTAATTAGTGCTTAATTATATTAACATATGCAAATTGTCAACTTAGGAGCTTGTTGAGCTGGCAAAGATCAGCTAGGCACAATTGCTGTATTGTTCTGAAACAATAATGGATTTCAAGTTGGATTGTGGAAACACATACCTAGCTATCTAATTTAACTCATACCATGGTGAAATTTCATTAGTCTCCATGGAGACTGGTTTAATTGTGCTGACTAATGTTCTGGGCTGCAGAATGTCTTAAAAAGAAAGCTTTGTTTGCCTAATCCACCTTACAATGACACTTGTTTGTACATGTTTCCCTTGTGTGGGAATTTGCATATGCAAATAAATAGTTTCTCTGCCCCATTTGTCATGGCTGTTCATTACCCATGAAGAGGACATTGTTACTAGGCTGTTACTGAGTCTCCCAAGACTGGATAGTGTCAACCAGTCCAGCTACATTCTTTCATAATTTGTTTCTGATTAATAGACCAGAGTGAGTCTCATTCTCGTTGGGCATCTGTATAGGGAAGGTCAGGTCTGTAACAGAAATTTTTTCAGTAATTGAAGGACTTCTTCTCCTGTTACTGCTTCTCTTTTTTTCACCCATTGATTAACATAATCATATATAATATGATGTATTCTTGTTCCAAGAATACTTCTACTAATAACCTCTAGTTTCCTAAAGCAAAAAGATAGAAAAGAAAGGAGATTCTGTTATTGGAATATTAATCCTGTTTTTGACAGAAAGGTAAACTGATATAATTGTTTTTCAGTTGAAGGCATGGGGGTTTATACAAGTGTGAAAGCATCGGAAAAGGATTAGCATTTTTTTGCATAATGAAAAGCTCTGTTGAATAGGGTCCTGAATGGCTGACTGAATGACTAAGATGAAAGGAAGATGAAAATGCAAGATTCTCTTTCTTTATGTCTATGCTTTGCTCTCTCCAAAGTTATGTTTGTCCAAGACTTGAAAAAAAAAGCAGTGGCTCCGATTTCAGCAACTTTCTAAGATGCCTTGAGTTCTTATCATCATTTGGAAGTATTATGGATGACAATAGTACAGCCCGTGGATGATCAGTACAGGTTTGTATGGAAAAGGCTTTCAGAAACATGCCAGGCTAGCCAAATATTGACTACTGAGCACCAAGAATCTCACACACTTTGCTGGCAAAGCAGTTATTTTAGAAGACGCCAGTAGTAAGGCATGAATATGCAATTTATTTAAGGATAGACCTTACAGTGTGCTAACCCCTCCAATTGACTATAGATAACTATCTCAATTGGCAGAACACTTCACTGGGAAAAGAGTTGTGTATTCTGACTTTTGGCAATGTTAAGTGCTTTAAGTGGCATATCAGCTTCTGTAGATGGGAGGGAAGAGCAGAAAAGAATACAGGGAGTTAATATCTTAAGATTTAATTCACAAATTTCTGAATGCAATCTTGTTGAATTGTAGGTATATTGTATGTTTATTTGTAGATAGATCTTTTGAAAGATGCCTAGGTATTGTAAATTCATGCTTGGGAACATGTTTCCTTGTTATTAGTTAGGGCTGTGACTGCTTATCAGTTGACAATGTGATCAGGACTTTTATTAATATGTCTTGAACCATAATTAGGACAGTAAAAAGATCTTAAGTATTCAGATTTTTTCAAAGGTGGGAACATTTTCTTTTTTATTTATGTAAACCAATAACTATAGATAATTATGTCTATGCATACATTTTAAGAAAGCTCTTCCTGGCTTATGATCACTAAAAATTATCAATTGAAGGTTACCTCAGAGCAGGGCTGTAAGATTGTATCAGATATTAATCAACAAGTTTAAGACTAGACTGTAGAACTTCCATTTTCCTCATCACTTTAGTTGTTCAGTTGCTGGGGTACTGTTAGGCAGGTTATATGGAAACTTGGGAAATCAGAAGTGTTTTCTCATAAATTAAAGTGTAAGGGTTGCCTCTCGAGTACAGCATACTGTAAAGGAAAAGTGTTTGATCTTTGTTATAAAGTCACCCAAATTCTTTACTAGAGCCCTTTTTAAAATTTGTCAAGAAATTCTGGATTGTTTCAGAAACTTTTATGGTTAACTTTATGATATGCTTGAAAAAAGGTCTTAAAAGAACAAAAAAATCCACATGGAGGCTATTTTTTACATGTATAAGGGCTTATTAAGGTATTTCCATAAGAAAAATGTGTTAATTTAAAAAATAAATTCATTTATATTTTAAGACATTGTTAAGCAGCCACCATGTGTTGTAACTGGCAGCTTTCCAACACCAGGGACGTGGATCACACGTGGGTTAATAGTAGCTTATGTGCTGTCTGCATTCTTAGGAAATGGGCAAAAGCCCAGAATATTCTGATATCAAGATTGTAGGAATCAAGACAGAGCAGTATATATGTTTATATGTGAACATATGGACACATGTGAGAACTAAAATTGTGCAGTTTTCCTTGGCACTTGTTTTAGTTATCCCTGATGACATGACCAAGATCTTAGTGAATTCCCAGTCTTTGATGGCTGAGGATGAAATGGACTTTTAATGAGGCCTCAATGACATTATTTTCTTGCATGAGGATTGTGCTCCTTGCTCTGGCTGGAGTTGATATTGTGTTAATTCTCCCATTTCAGAGATTCACAAGTTTCCTTGGAATTTTGGTATGGTTTTACATTTGACATACAACCCTCAGGTCAGCAATGGCTATTCTGTCCTTGTCTACTCTTGTAAAGCATTGTGAGTGGAACTGAATATTTGCCACTTTTAGGCAATTTTGGACACCTGCACTCCACATAAAAGCCACTTGGACAGTAAAGCCAAATTTGGCTTCCCCAATATGATCAATTTTACATACAAGAGATTTAAGACATACAATTTTCAAGAATTGGATTTAATCAGAATGCTTTGATAGTTCAAGCAAGGCCTGAACAGGTATTTGGCTCATTCAGGTTAGAGTGTCTCACGCCACCATCATATTGTTCAGCTGACTGAGCATGCCTGAAGCTTGCTATCCTGAGGATGCAGTAATGCCCAATGATAGTTACTGAAGAACACATATCCCTCTAAAAACCAGATTTATAGGTTTTATACTATTTTAGGCATGAAACACAGAAATATTCTATAAGTATTTACTCAAACCTAAATAATATTAAGTAGGAAAAATTGACTTTTGGGTTAAAACATACATTTTTTAACTGTCCATAAGATACTTTTTTTCACTGTAAAGAAGAAAGAAGATCTATAGCTGCAACAACATTAGAATACAAAAGCATAGATGTATATTTTTTGTATATTTTGTATATCATGTGGTTTTATTGTTAAAATCAATATAAGATTTTGTAGAGAAATTTTGTTGAAGCATCTTAAGATTTGAAACAGGAAGCTGAAGAAGCCTAGTCATTATTAGACTTACTGAGGGTACCTTCAGGAAACCTTCAGCACTTTACTATTGTGCATTCGGTAAAATGTAGCTTATAGTAATTCCTTTTAAAACAACATACATTTAGGAATGATGTATTATAGTTAGATTTCTTGAGGCCACTAATTGTTATTGAGAATGAGTCATGTCTTTTGACTTAGGAGATGTAATTTAGTTTGATCTGTGGTAACACTCATGCTCACAAGGAGTGTGTGCATGTACATATACACACCCACTCACACACCTGTCTCCTTTCCACGTAAGTACCTGTTTTTCTTTGTCAGATGGACTCATCATAGTAAACTATGAAATGTTTCTTCTGAAGAGTAAATTTCTTTCATTTTCTAAGAACTGGCTAAAAGAATCTGGACAAAAAAAAGCAGGTGGTGTGCTAAGGCCACCAGACACTACAAAGATGCTAGAGCCAGGGAATGGCCTTGGCATCATCAGTTAAGTCATCTCATTTTGAAATATGGGATATGGAGTTACTCAGCATAGTAGAAAGATGTGAAGATAACAATTCAAGTATTTCCATTAAGGTTCCAATGGTCAATGTGATCTATTATAGTTGGAAAGGGGTTGTTACATGAATGAAAATGTGTGAATGGCAAAAAGACTCAAAGGAAAATGTGTAATGAGAGCCCAACAGTGATGCTGTGTGCTCTGAGCTCTCTGCTTCTGAAAGGAGCAACTAGTACCAGGATATCCCCTACCTCTGTGGCTCAAGCATAGTTTTAATGTTAAGAGGTTAGACTATGTGCTTTGAATGACCAAGGAGAATGTATGATTTCTGAAAATACTGATCATCTCAGTGACTTAAAATGTATTTTTTGTTGTTGTTACTTTTTTTTTTTTTTTTTTTTCAAGGTAGGGTCTCACTCTAGCCCAGGCTAACCTGGAATTCACTATGTAGTCTCTGGGTGGCCTTGAACTCATGGCGATCCTCCCACCTCTGCTTCCCAAGTGCTGGGATTAAAGGCATGCGCCACCACACCCGGCTTTGTTGTTACTTTTGAAGGCAATGTCTTGATCTAGTACAGCCTGGCCTGAAATTCAATATGTAATCTCAGGATGACCTCAGACTCTCCTCAATCCTTCTACCACTGCCTCCCAAAAGCTGGGATGTGCAAAGATGTGCACCACCATGACTAGCTCTTAAAATGTATTTTTAATGATAATGAACTTGATGTGAAAAAGAACAAACTTTTTGTTCTGCATGAAGAAAGTAAATTAGGACAAGGCTGTGATGTTTTAGAGGTAAAATAGTATGCAGAAAGAATGCATGCCTGAAAGCCAGGAAGGCCTTTAATTCTGTTTGCTTTGGGTTCCTTTTGCTTGTAATGAATTTGTTTATTTTCACTTAAATTTTAGATATTTGAACATCTACTTAATCGCTTCGCACCAAATGAACAATGGGCTTCATATCATGTTAGACCTGTAAATTACCTTGGTTAAAGTTCTGGGGTGGGTGACCTAGTACAAGTTATTTGGTCTTTTCAACACTTGGCTTTCCTCATCTGTGTCTCAAGGCTGCTAAAAATGGGACAAAAGTGTTGTGAACAGCAAAATAAATGAATGTGACATGATGGTTTTCCTATTCTATATGTTTCCATTATGTTTTATTTTTCAGTAGCTGAATTTAATGCAACATTCAACCTATTGAAGAATATTTGATAAAGCAATTCTACATTGATTGAGTAGAGCAACCCTTCTTCCAGACAAGAGAAGATAGAAATTAGGCAATGCATATGTCTAAGAGGCATGAAAGAAGGTATTAGCCTTCTTACTTTGTTTGCTTATTGACAGACCCCTAGATGGCATCTAGCTTGGTAGTTGGCTCATCCCCAACACCGTTACCTCCCACTCCATCATCATAAATTGGTTTAGTTATGATGGTTTCTAGATATTTAATACATTTCTGGTTCTTCATTTTTCAAAGAAGCAGATTAGGACAGAAACAGTTTTTAAATAATTCAGACCTTGGCCAATCCACATGAACTCAAGCTTCCATGCTGCCCATTAAATACAATAATAGAAAAGACCACAATGTTCATTTCAGTGTTGCAGTTGACTCAATCTGCTTGACAGCCTGTGAATTAGAGGATTTTCTAAAACTGGTTTTGAATGCATAGATATACCTTTCTATGTATGTACTTAGTATTAAGTGATTTTGATGTATCATGAAATGAATAAAGGTACAATTACATGGTACCTTGTCAACCAAAAATTATAACAATCCAGACAAAAATAATATAGCTCTTATACAAATATATGTCTGTATTTGTGAATATATATATATATATATGGAGTTATCAGTAATTTTTGCAGATCTGCTAATTCTTATCAGAGAATATTATAGCCAAGTTATTTGTGTCTACTTTTTTTAAAAATTCTTAGCAATGACAGACATTTATATTTTTATAATAATGTACTTACTTAATGGAGAACTCCTCAGGTTCAAAGATGATAAGATTACCTGAGTTAATAAATATATAAATACAATTTTTGGACCATATAGAAACAAAAATCTATTTCTGTTATGGCCTTTAAGATTCTGTTTTTCTTAAGAATCTCTCATTGTAACACATGCAAGATATATTTTATACATAAAATTATTGCTTATACTTTATGGGAAATATAAGTGGGTTTGGATTATAATTTTCCACTTTTGTGTTGAGTTTTGATTAATAGTCATTTTAATTTGGTTTATGATATTGTTAATTTTTTTTCTTAAAAATAAGTGATTGGCTTATGTCCTAGCCATTGTCCTGGACCTGGCAATTTTTATTAAACATATTTCCTTAAGTCTATGAATTTATTGAATATTCACCAAGGTAAAAATTCTTTATTAAGAGAATTAATTAGAAATTTCAAATTTTTGATTTTGAAGAGTTTCTTGTGGCCCCTGTGAGGGCACTGTCCACATCTACTTAGCCACAGTATACACAGACATGGATATATTATTGGCAATCTCCTGGTGCTATGAGAATGAATGA
Organism: Orientallactaga sibirica; assembly: GCA_036365145.1. Lineage (NCBI taxonomy): Eukaryota > Metazoa > Chordata > Mammalia > Rodentia > Dipodidae > Orientallactaga > Orientallactaga sibirica. Next base: position 44,523,977 of record JAEOAD010000003.1, read on the forward strand.
ATATTAAAAGCATGCACCAATCTTCAGCTTATTATACTTTTGCATTTTGCTTTTACTCTGGAAATCTAGAAAAGCCTTGAAATGTACTTTTTGAGAAGAAATACACAAACTTAAAAGCAACTTGTCTTAAGAAAATCCTTATTGGGAACCATCTTCCAGGGCAGTGTAAATAGGTTTTTATATAGAACTATCTCAGTCAGAAGGGAAAGGTCAGTCCTCCTGTTTAACTTACAAGGATCCTAGAGCTCATGGAAAGTTCTGAACATGCGTGCGTGCGTGCGTGCATGCGTTTGTGTGTGTGTGTGTGTGTGTGTGTGTGTGCTTGTGCTGGTATGTGTCCCCTACTATAAATCACCTAACATTTTTTTTCATTTTATATGCTTTAGTTTATTCCAGCTGTGTAAAGCTTCTATAATATGAGCATGAGAACTATTTTCTATATTGGAGGTTATTTTGTTTGTGAAAGTTTTCTAAGCAAAGAGAGGGTTTGTTGTTGTTCTTGTATTTGTTCCTAGATCTTCCTGTGGTAACTGATTGTATGTACATTGTCAAGCTAAGCTGTTAGACATAAGAACAAAATTACCTAAAATAAGAAAAAGTGGGAGTGGGATATTTGGTTCTTGAAGTGAATCTTTGTGCACACTCAGAATCATTATAGTTTACTAGTAGTTGCTGGTCACAGAAGCCTGTTGAAGTATCACTGTCAACAAGGACATCATGGGCAGCACTTAAAGTGGCTCACTTCTGATTTATTCATAAACCTCACACCAGCACTTGGCTTTGTTCTTGTTCTAGAAAGGGGGACTTATGCCAATACGGACAGAAATAAAAAGCTCCTTGCATGGTCCAAGAGTAAATAGCACTTTACCTCAAAGACTGACCTCTCTTGTTGTCTGCTATGGGAGCATTGCCTCTGATTGGCTGTGTCCTTGGATGAATGGAAAGAAGAGGTTATAACAGGAATCTACTCTGTATATTCCATAGTGCATGTAGCAAGAATAAAGCAACTGGAATTTAGATATTTACTCAACCTGAAGGTGATGGTGTTTATGCTGACAGGAAAAGTTTTCCTTTCATAGAGCTTCAAAAGTTTCACATGGAAGCAGGGCGTGGTGGCGCATGCCTTTAATTCCAGCACTCGGGAGGCAGAAGTAGAGGATCACCATGAGTTCGAGGCCACCCTGAGACTACATAGCTAATTCCAGGACAGCCTGGACCAGAGTGAGACCCTACCTCGAAAAAAAAAAAAAAAAAAAAAAAAAAAAAAAAAAGTTTCACATGGTGTAATAGTCAGAAAAATATTGTTTCTTTCTAACGGAGAATACAATAATCTCAGAATAAAATGGTTTTCACAATCACTCCATCCACTAAGTGAATAGATATTTAATAACATAGGAGATCATGGGATTGAGGATAAAGTCACTACTGCAGTGGGCTAGAAATAAAGAACTGAAGTGGATACCCATTGACTGGAAAAGTTTACCTGAGGAGCTTAATTTGTGTCAGTTCACCAACTGTTCTGTGTCAACCCCCCATATGGAGGGGAGAATGGGAAAAGCCATCTAAAACACAGTTAGCTGGCTGGTTTGCACTGGGCCAGAGGTTGAATGGCTACTTGAATCCCCAGAGCAACAGTTAGTTCAAGCTAGTCTTTTCCCACTCCCAGGCCTGTTCCTTCTGGCTTCACTTTTCTCCTTGGATGGAGTTAGTTTCTTATTATTTATACAGTATACATTTACATTTTTCTTCTAATTTTCACAACATATTACAGGAATTCATAAGAGCTACATTAGGAGACAGTGATGAGAGTTAATGATACATCCTTAGATAAAGCCATCCTCCCATGCAATCACATCAGAGTCATCAGCTCATTTGTCATGGCTGAAGTGAAAATGTCAGGACCAATGAGTGTATGAGTGCCGAAGGGGCAAAGGGCTTTTGGAGAGAGACATATTTTGTGTTGGGAGTTGGCCATGGTTTAGATTTAGCTCCAGGGGAAATATTGGGATTAGCCAGCACTGTATACAAATCCTTAGCCTAACAGAGTCGGAAAAGTACTGAGTGGGTGATGAGCAAGGGAGAATTTCTGAAGCTATGTGTTAGGCTGCACTCCATCAACTATAGAAAAAATAATTATCAGGGTATGCTGTATAAGGGATTTTTGATTTAAGCAAGGTTGATGTTATTGGTTTGAAAATAATCACGGAAAGAGCCACATGTCATATGTAAACATGTATACATGGCTTTTGTGTTAAGTTTAGGTACAGTGAAACAATCTAAATTTACTTCAGTCTGAAGATTTTGCAGGGAGGTAGTGTTTGAATACACAATGGTGACATTCAGCACAGAGTAATTCTGACAGTATAGTGGAAGTTAATACTTGTTTTAAGTAACAATACTTATGGAGATATACTTGTTCCATTGTTGAATTTACACCAAACCAAGAAGCTAAACTTTCTTTACACAGAGCTCATTCTGAGACCCTAATTGAAAAGTAACTTATTTTCTTTAGTTACCAAAGTTCTTATCTTTGATAGACTAATACTAGCAGATTTATTTCATTTTAGGTGCAGCTAACTGTTCTCTTTCAGATACCATACCCATCCAACCTTTTCTTGTTTAATTCTATTGATTTACAGTGTTAAAGTGAAATAATCTGATACCTGTTTCCTGCCCTTTGAGTATTTGTCCTCAAAGAGGCTGATTAGTTTTTCCCTCAGCTCTTTAGCTGTTTTAAATGTATAATTATCATTGCATGTCATTTGATAGCTGCACTAATTGCTGCCAACTATTGTCTGTTTGCACTTAATGCTGAAACCTGATCAACATCCTGCTTTGGTTGATGTTTGGTGGTAAACTTTAATTAACTCTTATTGCATTGAAGAAGAGTTCAGGCTTGGTGCTAACTAATCATTTACCTTCATTATGTACTGACAGCTCCACTTGTTCTGGATCCTAATAGATACACCAGTCAGTAAATAAACCTGAAAACCTCATGCCTGGTAGTTGTTCCACAGTGATATTTTGCTACTTAAAGTATAAGATAATTGGGCCCAGATAATTATTTAGTTAGTTTCGTATCTCCAGTTCTGCAGACACTAATCTTAAATTGCTTCTTTCATGCTGGACAATTTCATTTTAATAGAAACTGTAGATCTGATATAACATTATTCCTTCAACATGGTTCCTCCGAACATGCATCTTTTGAATCAATACAATTAAGTTTGTCTCCTGTTGGAATTCTTGTAATTATTTTTCCTGAAATACTTTTCCTGTAATGATATTGAAGTTAAAGTAATCAGGTTACCAGCAGATCATGTAAAATTCAACTCAAAATTGCTAGTTGCTTGATTTTAATTTGTCTGACATCAAGTTTGTTTGAAAAGGGATAATATGTGGGTAAACCAAGGAGCTTATAATTATGGTTGACGTTTGTTTATTTATAATGAAATCTAATTAAAGTTCATACATTTAAAACACAAATGTTAATTACTGAATTGTTCACTTCACTGATGGGCAGCAATCAAATTAACTTTCAGGAGAGAGGAGAGAGAAAAAGATAGTGGAACCAAACCAAAAAAAGCAGACAAAAGGCCTATCATAACAAATAAAATACCAAAGTAATCTTGGTGATCAAACATAAATTTGCCAATTTTTTATCCAGAAGAAAACTTGGCATTCCACTTATGTTCTTTATTATAATAGCCCTAATGTGGTTTTTAAAATAAAGTAATTGATAAAAATATTTACATGAGATATACAAAGATACTTGTGTTTGGTAGACTCTAAGAGTATAATATTGTAAGAGGCACTTGGTAGTGATTTAAACAATTATTCATGAATTTTTCTTCATTAAAACTATTTGAAATCATGTAAAAGCATTAAAGTCATTGCTCAGGGTATAGGAATGTTTGCTGGAATACCTGACCTGTCATTAGTTTTATGAAGATAATTATGATAGGTGAGCCTGCAAGGAAAGATTTTTAATGGACTCACAGTAGTACATTTATTGTTATGTTAGTTATGAGTGAATATGGAATAGTGAAATACAAATAATTATGACACTTTCTCTTTTGGATATTCTGATATCAGTAGCTCAGTAATTAGTTTTACATACCAATAGACAGAGAAGGAGAGCAACAGCTATAGATTAAACTATATTGTCCTCATAAAGTATATGAGATAAATAACACATTCAGTTATTGTCCTTGAGCTAGTAAATCTTGCTGAAGCTAAACATTCTATTGTTATATTACATTTTTGAAACCAATTAAGATTAACTTTGAAATGCTGCTATGTGATGACTTAGCATTATCAACTAGACATTCAGATTGTTTTTATGACAGATATTAGCCATTACACTTTACAGAACAGCATCATACTTTCATGAAACACATGAAAGTATAAATTATAAATCATAAATCTGCAAGAATGATTGAAATGTCCACATTTTACCAAAGAAAACTAAATGGTTCCATGTTAGAGCTACATATAGAACAGTGATATGCACTTAACATTTGAATATGACAGAGATTAAGGGAGGAGACCAGGGAAAAATCACTGCTTGGATCCTCATTATGATGGTTTGAAAGTAACACTTGTTTATACAACCTTTTCCTACTTTCAGGGAACATATTTACATGTACCTTACTAAAATGGCCAATTGGTTTTTGATAAAGAAAAAAAGAGGAAAGGCAAATAATATTTAAGCATGTCTGGGTCACTGGCACCTTCCTTATGCAGATTATGAAAAAGAAGCCAGTATATTCTCTGAGTACTGGCAGATAACAAGTTTCTGGTAATACTTTTGCTGATTAGGAGCCCTTCACCTTTAATGAAGGAATCACAACATAGCCCAGAATCCCAGCAAAAGTGTAACCAGAAGGAGACACAGAACACGATGTCAGTGTATGTCTCCTTATCTTACACCAAGGCCAGCTATTCATTTTCAATTAGTAAGAATAAGAAAATCAGAAATCAAGTAGATTGCTTGAGAGTACCAAAGTTTGTTTCCAGACGTAGCTAAAGTGTTTCATCCATCTTGTCCACTGATTATGAAATTTTCCTGAAGCACATAAAATGAGACATATCATAGTGTAATTGACTTAAAAGAGAGCATTGATTACTTTCTAAGGAAAGTTGCTGGAGTTTGATGAACACTGTAAAGGAAATCTGACCAAAATTCCTATTTCCCACAACTAATCAAATTAAGAACTATTAGACTTAGTGGTAAAGTATACCTTTCCTTATTAGTTCTGCAACACATATGTTCAATGCTATGTAATTGTCATATAAAGTCCATGTGGATATTGTGATGTGAGACTGATTGAGGACACATGGAAGTAGAAGAAGAAGGGAAAGAAAGAAAGGATGGAAGAAGAAGAAGATGATACAAGCAACCACCAGAGTCCTATTTATAGAGAAGGAAACAAATCTCTGAATAGCTAATTTAGATTTTAATGAAAAAAATGAGAGGGAAACAAGGAAAATGACTGGTTGACTCACACACTCATGCTTGTCTTTGTAAACTTTCCCTTCTTAAAAATGTGCTCATTCTAAACGCTGAATATATTTGGTTACATCCTTCTATTCAAACTTAATTACCTTCTCCCCTTTGTCATGACATGGGTGGAAAGTTTTTGCCGTGTCAGGAGAGGTCGTCACACATTCTTTTGCAGTTCGCTTCATTAATTCCTTCTTGCAGAAGCATTCTCTCTCGTGCTGGGAAGGTAGAAGGGTGTAACAGAAGAGCCCCGAAACATCAGCAGGAAGCTCTAAGCTGGTTAATGCAGTATAATTGTCTGGACATAGACTGGTCTTTGTTTGCGTGGTTCACTTCGAATCAGCTGTAATTAACTCCAGAGTGTTTCCAGATTGCCAGCAAAGAAAAATTACAGCTTTTCTGTTTTAAATTGTAAAGTTCACAAACATTAACTATGGAGATTGCATTTACTTTGATATATTTCTATCCTGCAAAGGGGGAAAAAAAAAAAAAAAAACTTGCTTGACTCTCCCACCCCACCTCTAAAAATGTGCTTTTGTTAAGTTATTTGATTTAGTGGCTATTGGAACATAATGGTTCCTTAATAGTTGGGTTTGAAACCTTTTTAGTTAATATTTTCAATCCTTTGCCTTCTTTTTTAGCTAATATTTTTAATACTACAATGGGAAAGAAGTTACACAATCTTTTATGAAATACTGAACATAGGCTAAAGTAAGCAAATTGCAGTGAAGGCTGGCTTAAAGAAAACCATCTTCAAGGGCTGAGATCAAAGATATGTTCTCATGTAACTGGTGCTTCTATCCAGGTACTTTACCTGTGTTTTGATATATCAAAAGAGAGACTGTGAGAAAAGGACCATCCCACTCCCTTCTTCTCTTGGTCAGCATGCCACACCCTTTTCTAAGCTCTGTGCAGTAGTTTGTAATTATGAATTCCAACATGGGTAAGAATGAGGTAGTAGTGTGAACTAATATAGCCTGGCACACAAAAGATCTGTCAGCAACTGATGCAAAAAAAAAAAAAAAATAGTCCAGCCAAAAATCTTTTTTTTTTCTTTCTTCTGAATTTAACAATAAGGAATTTAAGCCTCAATGTGGCTTTAGCAACCAAAGAAAAGAAGCTCTTGGTGTCTGCATAATACCACTTTGATGGATTTTTTTCATCAGTTCTCTGTACGTGGCAACAAATAAACAAGTATAATTACACTTGTGAAGGCCTATTCACTGCTTTGTCAGGATTAGATATATGTGCCGTTTCCACACTGCGCCTCGCTTTTGTCTTTGCCTAACTCACTATGACATATTGATAGAGGATTTGGAATGGGGAAAAGGCCACAGCAGAGGCAGTGATGACCTTTTGGAAACTTGATATAATTCAAGGATTTTTATTTATTTTCTATTTTTTTCTAAATTTGTAACTTGTTACCAAATTCTCTTGGAAGTAGACAACTTTTAACCCATTTCAGATGGCATACATAAAGACTCAGATTGTGATGAGCTGGCTTAAAGAGCAGACGAGAATAAAAACAATAGGCTAAGGAGAGCCTGTGTCTTCTTTCCCAGCACTTCCCAGAGTGGCTAACCTAGCATTCCTTTCCCATTATTCCCCACTCTTGATCAGATCACGTTCTTTTAAATCATTGCACAAACAGTGTCTTACTGGACTAGAGAAGTGCGTTGGGACAATCTCAATTAAAAAACAGAGGTAAAACTGGCCCCTCTGATTTTGGGTTCTAATGGGAACTCTGAGTGCTGAATGCAAAGGCATTCTTCCATTGTTCAGAAAGTACCCCTTTCATTAGCCTAGTTCCTTGTAGGTGGGTTTGTCCATTTAGCAGAGCAGAGTTTAGGCAACAGTGACTGCAGATGAAAGCATAGTAGAAGGAACAACAAAAAAAAAGTTCTTTTCTGCAAGTTGTTTGCTATTTCTGAAAAAGGGATTTAATACAAAGTGACTGATCTTGTGAATGACTGAGAATACAAAAAAAAAAAATGTGCACACATATTCTAAACAGATCAGCAGGTATGTATTGCTCTAAATTTAGCACTAAATTATAAGCAATTTCTCTTGGGAATTTCCTGAGGACTTTGGTGATTTGAAACATAGACAGGTAGCTGAATCATGATTGAATAAGTAAACTAAGATGGGGAGCAAATTGGATATTATATTAACTAAGCTATCATTTTGGAATGAAATCTAGAGAGTAAGTTAAATGATTGTCTTTGTGGTCTTTATATTGGTACTTTCATAAGGCAAGCAGAAACTTGCTACATGGATCTTATGGATAAAGAAAACCTTGATCTGGTATTGATAATGGTGTTGAAATTACTTGGCATTGTACTCAGTGTTGCTGTACAGACTTATCTAAGTAACTTTTGAACTACAGAAACAAGTGATCCCATCAGGATATACTGACAGACTTTGCTATGATTATTGTAATAGCTACAGAAAAAATAAAATCAGGTCATATATTACTACCTATATCCATTTAAGTAGTTTTTGTTATTTTTGATTTTAGAGAGAAATGTAAATGTTATTATATAACAAAAATATACTTGACCAGGGTTCTGATGAATGTAGGGTAACAAAACACATCCTGCCACATGGCTGTGATGGATGCTAACATAGTTTCCATTTCTTTTTCTTTTTCAAATAGTAACCTTGTGACTTTCTTTTAAGATAAAATGAAGAGATGGTATCTATTTTACATAGAGAAATACCAAGATGACATATTGCAGAATCCATATGGCATCTGGCCAAAATTATTAAGTACACGTTACTTGTACCTTTTCTGAGCTGCATTCAGAAAGTGTGTCATCACACTTGAGTGTGTTTTCTGTGGACTGAGAACTGCAACAGGGGTAAAGACAAATTTGAATTCTAATAATAATAAAATAACTCAGAAACTTTAACAAAGCTGTGAAATGTTTTGGGAATTTATTCTCTATGTTAAAAACATATTTAATATATCAGATCTATTCATAAGCCTAGTTGATGATCTTATCACGTTGGATTCTGAAA